>APFE030287445.1:7004-17728 GCA_000404065.3 Pinus taeda | reverse complement strand
TTTAGTTATTTGTACAATGAGATACGATGTTGAATTCATAGCTTTCTCTTAGTATTAATATTTCTTTTGCTTAAAACAATATTTCGTTAATATGGCTTTGCAAAATATAAAATATAAAAACAAAAATTTCAAACTATTAAAAAAATAAAAATAAAAATTTGTAATAATATAATAAGGAGGATTTTATGTATAACTTTGAGATCCAATAACAAATTGATTCCAGAGAGGAGTGAATTTGTTTATATAACTAGGATTAGTGTATTCTTTCTTGACCACCATATCATTAACCAAAAATATATTTAAGTGACACATAAGTTCAGTAATAAAATATAGGTTAAATATATGAGTAGTAATCTATCAGGCTAATCAGCTGTCAATAATAAAACTTAAAGCATCAACCACACAGAGTGAAAATCAGTGTAAGAAGTTGTTGAATAGTAAGAAGCAACAAGTGGGTAGGCTAGAGGTAGATAGAGTAAGCTATGCAGGTAGAACCAAGCAATACAAGCAATATATATAAGGAGTGAAAGAAAAATCAACTATAAGACTTTGCCATGTTAAACCTACAATATACCCCGAGGATTCTAGTTAGGTATTTGGATCATTTTTTCCCTACTTCCCCAACTCCTTATTTGAGTTCGGAGGTTTTGTAGGTAATACCATTGATGTCAACCTAATTAATAGAAATATTTATAATGGTATATAAATTTATAATTTACTACAATAATTTAATATTAAAAAGATAGAATATTTTTTATACGATTAATTGTAAAAATATTATAATATAATATATTAAAATAAAATATTTATTATATTTATTTTATGTAATTAATTGTTATAAATTTTATAATTTATTAAAGTTTAAGTATATATTATATAATATATTAGGTTAATTTTAATTTATTAAATCTTAAACTTATTCAAAATTAAATTAATTCATAGAATAAATTAAATTATTAAAAGAATTGCAATATATTTAAAACTAATTAAATATTAATTTAATCAAATAAAGTAAATAAGAAAAAAAAATCTTAATAAATATGAACAAACTTGTTTTACAAAAGTATTGTAAATATTTATGATGAATTTGAGAGTATGATATGGATGGAAGTTTAAAATTTTCCAATCGGTTGAATCTTAAAATTTCGTATGAATATGTTGACTTTTTCCCTTATGAATGGATTATCATTGCTTTAAATAAAATATATCAGATAAGAATTTGAGAATTTAAGAAATATTATACTAGCAATTGCACTAGATGTTGCAAAGAAACATTGTAAGGCAATAACATAGCAAAAAGTAGCATTACATTGTTACTCTTTGATGACGATAGTGAAAGTGTCCCCAGATGTTGCCAAGGGGTGTATAACTAGAATTTTAGATGTTAGTTAAAGAGGGAGGTCTCAAAAATTGCATTATTGACATGACAAGAGTATCTACAGTATCATGCTCCCTCTTTTTGGTTATTTAGGGTAGTTGCCAAAGAATGTATTGCAGAGATAGCAATGATCTCTATCCATAGTAATTGTTAACTAGAAGATGCCAATTTGGTCTTTTGGTTAAACATCCATATGTATTTGCACTAGTAACACTTGTGTTTGAAGTATTTTCCTACTTGAATGGTTAGAATTTATCTAGACCCTATTTGGATAAGAAATTTTATTTGGGATTCAAGATTTCTTGCAATTGATATAGCTCTCTTGGGTTTCATTCAGATCCATTTACATTGTTCCCCCAATTCAAACTCTAGCAAACATTTGTATCATTATGGTTTTGATCACTCTATGGATAGGATCATAATGACCTATATCAAATGATTTTTGATAGATTGTAAGAAGATTAGTTTGAAGCCAAAATATGCATCTTTTGAACTCAAGGATATTGAAAGAAACAATCACTATATATAATAAATTTAATGACTTTCATTTTCCAAAATATCAAACAATATCCCATTTCCATCAATTCTCTCTATGGAAGGGTATTAATGTAAAATCATATAATTGGAATCTTCATTTCCATTTTGGGTGTAACTATCTCTTGATTTATTAGCATTTATAATGAAATTCACAAAAAAAGGTAGAACAATCACTATATATAGTAAATGATTACAATTATCTATGTGGAAGAAGGGTATAAATGTAGAATCATATGATTGAACTATTTCTTGATTGATTATCAATTATACTAAATTATAGGTGTCAATATTTGTAAAATAGTAATATGAATATATCTATATATATTCATTCAAAACTATAAATGTAACTCAAATTATAAATACCTATATTTTTGTAATTGGAAATACAATTATGAAATTTATCATTATTAAACAAAAAATATTGAAAATATAAGATAGGAGATAAACTTAATTAAAATATTTGTGTATCCACTAAATTATAAATTTTCATATTTGTGAAATAGTAAATTTTGAAGCTTAATTTTGAAATTTATAGTTTCACGGTGCTAGAAGAAAAAATTAAAAGCTTTGGACAACAAGATGAATAATACCAACAAATAAAAGAAAGGTTGCGATAAAGCATTGAGGATGAAGGATGTTGCAAGATGTCACCTCATTGAGGATGACCTGATCAGATTTAAAGGAAGAATCTATGTGCCTAACAGTGATGAAATAAAAATATCAATAAGGAAAGAGTTCCATGTTAAGCCTTATTTGGGCCACCTAGGGTATCAAAAGACTCTTACAACCATTAAAAAGTACTATCATCAGTCAAATCTGAAGAAGGAAGTGGTAGATTTCGTAGCAAAATGCATTAAATGCCAGAGTGTTGCAACCTATCCCTATTCTGGAATGGAAGTGTGAGGTAATTTTTATCAATTTCATTACAAAATTTCCCAAAACATCTAAGAAACATGTTTCAATCATGGTAGTGGTGGATAATCTTAGCAAGGTAGCTCATTTTGTGGTAGTCAAATCCATCAATTCCACTAGTGACATAGCACAAATATTCATAAAGGAGATTGAGAGGCTACATGGCATCCCCAAGAAGGTAGCTCATTTTGTGGTAGTCAAAGCCACCAATTCCACTAGTGACATAGCACAAATCTTCATAAAGGTGATTGAGAGACCACATGGCATCCCCAAGAAGATTGTATCAGATAGAGATGCTAAGTTCACTTCTATGATGCAATCATTGCAGTGGTGGATAATATTAACAAGGTAGCTCATTTTGTGGTAGTAAAATCCACCAATTCCACTAGAGACATAGCACATATATTCAAAAAGGGGATTTTGATGCTACATGGCATCCCCAAGAAGATTGTGTCAGACAGATATGCTAAGTTCACTCCTTGGTTTTCGAAAGAATTTCTTATAGGATTGGGAACATAATTAACATTTAGCACAAACTATCACCCACAAATATATGGGAAAACAAAGAGGATAAATTGGATACTTGAGGACATGTTAAGGATTTATGTGATGCATCAACCCAAGAAATAGGAAGAATATCTGCAACTTGTGGAATTTGCATACAATAATGGACACCAAGAGTCCATAAAGATGAGGTCTTTTGAAGCATTGTATGGCAGGAGTTGCAACACTCCTATTAGTTGGAGTGATCCAATTAACAGGGTCCATGTAGGACCTGATATGTATCTATTAAATTATACATGTCCATTTTTGATAAATAGTAAACTTTGAAGCTTAAATTTAAAATTTACACTAAACATAAATTTTAGAATGTAAAGTGAGAAAGAACAACACAACATAATAATACAAATGTATAAATTCTAAATTACACATGTAAACCATTATAAATATACATGGTTTTGAAAGAGTAGAAAAACATTAAAAAATTTAATATAAATTGGAAAATAACAACACATCATAAATATATAGATTCTAGATTGTAATTATAACACAAATTAACTTTTGAAATATTATATTAGTTGTCTTTTTATTAAACATACAAATTTTAAAATATGAAGTCAATCATAAAATTAAAAATAGATATGCATCAAATGTTAAATCGGATTCAATTCAATGGCCAAATTTATTTCAATCATGTAATGCTTGAATCAATGGTATAACACTTAAATCAATGGCGTACACACTTGTATCAATGGTTTAACACTTATGGCATATGAAGGTACATGTGGCATGGGAAATTTTGAAGTTGCACATTCGAATCAAACTGCGTTGCCCAAGGGTTTCTTAATAGCAGTTCACAAATTTATCTGTTTTGTAACCATGTTCTATAATTACCAAATTCGATCGAATTGGTAACAAAAATTTGAATAACCCTTAATTTGTTTAATTCGACCGAACTATTCATAAAAAATTGATTCGTTTAAGGATTACATGAAGGAGATCTATCAAGGATAAAGCTGAGCTAATAAGGTATCTATATATATATATAATATATATATATATATATTATATATATATATATATAATATATATATATATATATATTATATTGTTTGAAGTCATAGAAAAGGGAGAGAAGGGTCAATCAGCACAACAAAACAAAGCAACATGATTAATTTGAATTACAAGTAAAATTTGTAAATTTTGTAATAACTCTTAACTAAGGAAACGAAGGATTGCAAACAAATATGAACACTGTGTGGGTCCTTGAGGTAGACCTCGCTCAAATTTTCTTTGTAAGCGCACTAAAGCTTATCATAGTAAGTTGTGTTCAATTTGTTCTTTAAGAGTCTATCTTTCTTGGGTTTTCTCAAACTCAATTTTTTTTTATATCCTGATCTTATTTCCTAATTGACGCCAAGCATCAGAAGTGGTAGGGCTCTAAGCATTACAGTGCTAATTTGGGGCTTTTTCAGTGATTTGTTGTCAGAATTTTGCATCGGGGACCGAGCAAAAAACATCCAGCCATGTCCGCCAAGGGATGTGTGACTCGCAATAATTGCGACTGCCATGGCCACTAGTGGGAAGAGTTGCCCTTTAGGAGATTTCTACAGGTTCTATTGGCATTGCTCTTCATCATGTTGTTCGTGTCAGCACAAGCCACGATTCTATGTGCAGAACGTTGTGGTCAGTAAGTTGAATGTCAGCGACAGATTGCTCACTTCTAACCTGCAATTCACCCTAGCGTTGTGCAACCCCAATGACAAGATCAGTGTCATCTATGACAACCAGAGCACAATCCTCAAACACAGCCTCTTAAAGAACGAATTGAACACATTGTACTATGAGAAGCTTCAGTGCACTTATAAAGAAAATTTGAGTGGGTTTCGAGTGGGTCGTTACGGTAACGAACTACTATAACTTCTACCGCAGCATCGACAGCCAGACCACAATCCTTGAACACAACCTCTTAAATAATGGATTGAACACAACGTACTACGAGAAGCTTCAGTGCACTTACAAAGAAAATTCGAGTGGGTCATTACGGTAACAAACTACCATAACTTCAACCACAACATTTATTATAATTGTTTATGATGATCGGATTCTGAAAATATTTTCAATCATCTAACACATTAAATCAACAATCCAAGACAATACAGGGTGGCACAAAGGGAAGTTCATTTCAAAGAGAAACGCCTTACGACATAAAAATATTGTTTGAAATTGTATACTTTTTTATTTTTATGTGTAATAACTATTTATATTTTTGGAATTATAATTATAAAAAAAAAATTCAAAATATAAAATTTATTAAATGGTTGAAAAAAAATAAATATAATTGTCATATAAATATTTATTACTATTTTAAAAGATCATTATTTTTCTTTATAACAAATATGTAATCATTAATGATAGGGAATACAAATGGAAATAAGAATATAACTTATATTATAAATGTCACCAGCAAAAAAAATTATTGAATGTCCTTCATCAATATTTCTAAATCTTCATTGATAAAATAAGTGGTATACTATATCTTGGTGAATTTTCATCATCTATTGTGTATTACCAACTTAACACAAATATACAAAACAACCTAAATATAATACAACAATAAGTATTATTTCAAACCAAAATACAACTTTTCAAATTCAACAATTCCAATTTAACAATCTTATCGACCTCTCTTTGCACCTTTAGAACAATTACTTATTTTAAAAAGAGATGAAATTTAAAGTGATTATAATTTATATAATATTATGAGAAGTCCCACACTCATATGGGCCTCCGATCCCCTCCCTCTTCTCTCCTCGACTTTCCTGACTCCCTCCTTTCCCGACTCCCTTTTAAATTTTTCTATAGGATTTTGTTTCTCCGGAGTCCCAAGTTCTACCTTCTCCCGCCTCCCCTCCTTATTTCTCTTGGGCCTCGTGCCCACCAGTAATGCCCACTTGTACTTCGTGATAGGTGGTATTAGAGTTGGTGAACTGAATCAAGGCGCTGATTCCATAGGAAGGCCAAAGATTTGGCAGAGAGTTCAAGTTTTGCAGGTGACAGGTGGTATATCAAGGTGATTTAGGTGAATGGTGGAAGAAGTGTAATACTTCGTGACAGGTTTAGTAGAGGTAAAGCTTCGTGCTTGGGCCAAGCTGAATGACAATACATGGCAGGTTTGGAAGAATGCGAGGGGAAACTCTTGTTGACCTTATATAGGTTGAAGCAGATGAAAGAAGAGAACCCACAGATTCGAGATAAACTTGAAGTCTTGGAAAGGAATGTTGAAGACAAACTTCTTCGACTTGGTTGGGCATTGGAGTAGGATGAAGCTACAGATTGCGATGAAAAAGAAGAGGAAACCATGATGTTTGAGGATGTTGTAAATGTGACAATGATAGAGAAGGAACTTGAAAGTGTTCAAGTTGGATCAAGATCATGCAATTTGCAGACATGGGTAGATGAGGATACTCACATGTAGGAGCCTCATGATGATGATGTAAGTACTACTTATGCTTGTGTTTCAGTTGAGCATTTTGTAGATTAACCCTATGCAAGGAAGAGAAAAATCAGTTTGCCGATGCTAGGGATGATCTTACCATGGATGTCTATGATGAGACCTTGTATGGGGAGGCAAGGATAGTTGACTATTGCAGGACTTGTTGGGGTTATTTGTGACCTTGTGGTAGAAGGTGAAAAGACCTATCACAAGGGAGGAACATGATGATCATTTCGAAGGAATGGGTCATGCTTTAGCCACATGGAGAATTGGCTAAGTGCCTGACATGACTCATGGACAAAAGAGGGCACACACTTGAGTTTAATGATAATTGGGTGGAATTCTCATGGCCGAGACCAAGAGGAAGTCTTGGTGGGACCTTTAGTGGGGGAGCCATGGTGGAAGAGACTCATGTGACGATGATATGGTTGGGTGACCGAGTTCACTATACTAGATTTGCAGGCTTGGATGATGATGACCGATTGTTGTGATGGGTCTACCTAGTCAGACAACATGGGAAACACGTGTCATGGACATCAGGTTGGAGACATGGAGCATGGCAGACTTATGCAGGGACATTATGTAGGAGCACTTGTAGAGGTGTCACTTATAGGCATCCAATGAGGAGTTCCAAGACAAGGATGTTGTGCAGGCAGATTTGCTGGTGTAACATGGAGATGTTTTATCTACAAGCCGATGGAGAGGTTGTGCACTCTTGTACAATGAGGCCATGGACTTGTTGGAGTTGTGAGTAGACTATGGAGCATTCCTACTACATGGAGAGCTAAGGCATCTTGCAGATACCTTTGAGCTGAGTCATGTATGCTTGCTAGAGTGTTGGTTGGAGATGACTCATTCATGATGACGGGAGGTTGTGACTTTTGGGGACTTCATATATGGTGGACTTGGAGGATCTGATGGATTGAGGAGCTGAGGTCAGAGACATTGATGCAAGATGGGGTGCATACTTTCGAGTACATGTATGGGAATGCTTGAAAGAGTAACTTGATGTGGAGGATCGATATGAGACACTTTGGAGCGATGGAGTTACAGTGATGATGATACCTTGGTGGAAACACTTAGGCATGCGTTGAGCCGAGACTTAACCACTTTTGACACATGGGAGCTGATTGATCTATGATCATGGGCAGCACATGGATAGCATGTTGAAGATCAGATGGAGACTAATTCATGGACCTGAGCATGGCTGACACTGTAGGTTTTAACCGTGTACAGAAATTACCTGCATATGAATTCTAAAACACAGAAAATAAACAATGCGAGAGTGTAACACATAGAACACATATACAGAGAGATTTTCTAACTGGGTCCCAAAACTGGGACTACCAGCTTGATTTTTCATTATGTTCATTTCAATGTTACAATACATATTTATACATGCCAAAGCATCCAATACCATGGACTGAAAACCATCGCATCCAAAACAAATGTGCGAAAATCATGCACAAAACCATAGGTGGGTCCGCCCAACCTAACATAGGGTCCAAAACCAAAATTTTCTGAGGCGCTGCCCCGAACCCATTAAAGTGGGGTTACGGGTGCCCTTCAAACCCCCTGTTAACTATGTGGAAAGAATATAACACAACCCAACATTATCCCACTTGTTTTTTTCTTTCCACAGGAGGCCACAAGAGAGCTTAGTCATTTTCCAAGCCCTGAAATGCCCATTGTCTCTCTACACCAAGAGAACATCTCAAAGCTCACAGATTTTGTCAATGCATCTGTAGTATTCTTCAAAGTGTCCACCTTTACCAGCAACATTTTTTTGTCTTCTATCATATCCCTTACAAAGTGATACTGAACATCAATGTGCTTTGTCTTTGAATGATATGCAGGGTTCTTTTCCAAGAAAATTTCACTTTGGTTGTCACAATCTATCCTTATAGCTCCCTATACTAACCCCATACTCAAACACAATCTCTGCAACCAAACTGCTTCCTTGCTTGCATGAGTGGCTACCATGTATTCTGCCTCTGTAGTTGATAGTGCCACTACAGATTGTTTCTTACTCATCCAACTGACTGCACCTCCAAATAGGTTAAACACATACCCACTTGTAGATCTTCTCTGATCCAGATCTCCAGCCCAGTCTGCATCAACAAAGCCACGAATACCCAACACTCTGTCCAATCCTGGTCTTCCTTGGTAGCACAAACCATAATCACTAGTGCCACGCAAATTCCTGAAAACCCACTTCACTGCTGTCCAGTGCTCCTTCCCTGGTTTTGACATAAACCTGCTCAATACTCCCACTACATGTGCAATGTCTGGTCTAGTACAGACCATTGCATACATCAAGCTACCGACTGCACCTGCATATGGAACACGGGACATATCCTCTTCCTCTTCTTGTGTCTTGGGACACTGTTCAGCAGATAACCTCACACCTACAGGAATAGGAACCTTCACCAGTTTACTATCCTACATATTAAACCTCTGCAGTATTGTTTCAACATACTTCCTCTGGTTTAACCAGACCTTCCTCTTTTCCTGGTCTCTTTTAATTTCCATGCCCAAAATGTAGTTTGCAGCACCAAGATCTTTCATGTCGAATTTGGAGGACAATTGGGTCTTCAAATCCTGGATAATTTCTTTGTCATTTCCAACCAACAACATATCATCAACATACAAGACCAGATAATAACACGGTCACCAATTAATTTAAAATAAACACAATGATCTGCTTTGCTTCTGGTGAAACCAAGTCCCCGTATAAATGTATCAAATTTCTGATACCACATCCTTGGTGACTGTTTTAACCCATACAGAGACTTCTTTAACTTGCATACTAGTTCTTTCTTACCCTTCACTACAAAGCCTTCAGGTTGCTTCATGTAGATTTCCTCTTCCAAATCCCCTTGAAGAAATGTTGTCTTCACATCCATCTGTTCTACCTCAAAATCAAAAGCAGCAGCAACAGATAAAAGTAATCTAATAGAAGTTACCTTGGCAACAGGAGAAAAAATATCACCAAAATCAATTCCCGACACCTGGGAATAACCTTTTGCTACCAACCGAGCTTTGTATTTCTCCACCTTCCCTTCTGCATTTGTCTTCTTCTTGAACACCCACTTGCTGCCAATGGGTTCCTTTCCAGCCGGCAACTCCACCAGATCCCAAGCCTCACTTTTGTGCAAAGATGCCATTTCATCAACCATGGCCTCTTTCCAGAGTTTTCCATCCTCTGAATCTATTGCTTCCTTCATAGTTCTAGGATCATCATCAGTAATAGATAAAACAAAATTTTAATAGAAAGTAGATGGACTATACCTTTTTGGTTGCCTTCTTTCTCGAACTGATCTTCTTACACCCGGAGTTGGTGGCTCTTCATCTTCTGATTCCTCCTCTGCTGTAGAGTCTAATTCTTCCTCCTTTAGCTCAAACTCTATCTTCTCAGGTTCCTTTCATTGGACTTCATGTTTAATAACACCTTTTACCTCTCTGAACACCACATCTCGGTTGTACACAATCTTCCGTGTGACTGGGTTCCAAAGCTTATAACCCTTTAAACCATCCTTATACCCAATAAAGATGCACTTTTTAGATTTACTATCCAACTTGGTTCATTTCTCCTTTGCAACATGTACATATGCATCACATCTAAATACTCTCAGATGTGAAAGAGAGGGTTTCTTACCAGTCCATACCTCTTGTGGAGTCTTATCCTCCAACGCTAATGAAGGTGACATGTTGACTAGGTAACATGCAGTATCCACTGCCTCTGCCGAGAATTCCTATCCTAACCCAGCACCACTGAGCATGCTTCTTGCCCTTTCCATCAATGTCTTATTCATTCTTTCTGCAACTCCATTTTGCTGAGGTGTATATGGAGTAGTCTTCTGTCATGCTATACCACACTTCTTACAGAATTCTTCAAAT
>APFE030287442.1:0-10218 GCA_000404065.3 Pinus taeda | reverse complement strand
CAAGAAGTCTCCTCTACTTTGACAAGTTTCACTCACTCCCCAATGAAGCCAAAAAATTATGTGATCTCTCCTCTTAAGCTCAACTAGGAAGTCTTGATTTTACCAGCATTTACCCTTAAAAAGTTCAGCTTCTAACCTCCCTAGCTACTAACCCAATGCCTCAATTTATAGTGCAATGGAGGGAAGTTACTAGGTCCTTCTTCAAAGGGATAGAATCCTCCTTCAAAGGGATAGCTCCTCCTAACAAGGGATTAGCTCCTTCTCTTTTGGGATACATGAACCACCTTGGAGCGAACAATCCACGTCAAAATTCCTTCTAGAATCATCTAGAATTAACCCAAAGTGAGTTTGTTAAGATAAAAATTGTGCCTTTTGACTTTCACAGGGGTATGCACCCTCCCCTTTACAGACAGAGTGTATAAGTACATAGGTAATATGAACAAAGGGTGCGGGCCCGCAGGCAAAAGTGAGAGAAAGTGCGGAACCATAGTTACATTGTTTTTTGATGTCTTTCTCTTATTTCCAAAGCTTATTTTGAAGAGCTGAGGTCTGAGACTTGCTTAGGAGGATAGTACAAGTGATGATAGACCCATAGTGACTGCAAATAATCAAGGTGACGATATTTTTGTGTAACAGCCCTAAACAGTGTTTTTAGGGAAAACTGAGAGACCAAAAACGTCTCAAACTAGCTTGCTAGTTTATTTTTGGCTTTCTCTTCAAGATCTTCAAAACAAGGTATTATGATAGCCAAACGGAGATCGTATGCCAAAGTTACGACCCTAGGAAGTTGATGTACCAATTTACCCAAATGAGGCCCAGAGTTTTGGTGCTTCATCACCTACGGTTAGGTTTTTGGATGTTTAGGGTTTTCCATTGTTTCTCAATAATAAATAGGTCTTTGAGCCTCATTGTAACAAAGTTTTGAGGCATGTAGCCTCCACATCTCTCCTCAGAGATAAGCTAACATCGTCTGAGCTATCTTATTTCCATTATGTTTGTAAGCATAGTTTAGTATTTTTCCATTAATGAAATGAAGAGTTTTTCTACCGCATCTCTGTGTTTATGATTATATTTGTAAGTTGTTGCATTCCTGTTTAAGTTCGGATCATTTCGGGAGATATCTTCAATGAGCTTGTCAGGTAATGATTCCTAGTGACCATGGTGTTGTTTCATCTTTGATCTCTTTCTTCATCTGTTTCTTCATAGATTGTTTAGTCAACCACCTCATACTCCTTACGAGGGCATTTCTTCATCTTGGCCTTCACTGATGTGTGGCTTCATGCCTTCAAGCATGCTATTAGTGAAAGAGATATTTCTAGTCTTGATCATGTTTTTATAACTATTCACCATGATTCAATAATACATATGATGATATGACTTAAACATAGATGCATACATACCTCATCGTAGTTCTTATTTTGATCATCTTAGCTTCCTTTGTTGGTCCTTCTAAATTGAGATTGCCTCAATTTCTTTTGCTTCATCTTGTCTTGCCTGCATATCACCCTTTCTTGAATCCCATGAATAGAACTCATATTGAGACATCCACTCCTTTATGAATCTTATATTGAAGATTATATCAGAGGATCTTGATGACCCTTGTCCTGCAAATGCTTCTTCATTGTTGGTGATAGAGGCTTTCTAAGATTTTATCGTGATCATTTTCTTTCATCATGGATGAGGTTATTCACTAGCTACATCCTTCCTAAATAATACCTTAAGCAGTTTCTATATCATTCTCCTATATTCTAGAAGATGCTACTAAACCATGCATTCTATACTATTTCTATATGCTCATATGATACTCAAAAATTTGAAAGAAGACTTACGTAAAGAATTTGACTTAGTCATAGTAGAGATCTAGAGGGTCCTCCTTTTTCTGCTTCTTACCTTCTTCTTTCACTTCTTGAGTCATGTGAGCTTATTCTCTTTTTCTCGTATTGTTGTCCTTCTTAAGCTTGGGACAATCCCTTTTATAGTGACCATGTTCTTGACAACCAAAGCATTGGACTTTGGACATATCTCTATTTCTTTTCCTTCGTAGACCAAATTTGTCAAATTTTCCCTTTCTCTAGGCCATGGTAGCAAACGCTTGCTCCTTTGATGCCACATCATCCTTGGCTTTGAGTCCAGTCTCCTCAATTTTGCATAGAGATCAAAGTTCACTTAGTGGGGTAGCTTCCTTCTTAGCATATATACTTGATGTGAAGTTGCCCCAGTCCTCAAGTAGAGCATTGAGTACCACAGTTGTCATTTCTATGTCAGATATGTATTCTTCTAGTTCTTGAAGTTGATCTCTCATCTCAGATATCTTCATGAAGTAGGGAGTTCTTCCTTCCTTTCATATCTTCATCTTGTATAATTCATTGCATAGTGATATCACTTCTCTAGTTGTGCTAACTAAGAATAACTCTATCAATTTATCATAGATTTCTTTTGATGTTTCAAATTTGGAAACATAAGGAATGAGAGATTCCTTGATGGATTTTATTAGAATCCTTTTAGCTCTTGTTTCATCCTTATTGTACTTTGCTAAGGCTTGAGTTTGTTCCTTAACAGGGATAGTGATATCCCCTTTGATGTGGTCTAGAAGTTCATTCTCCTTGAGAAGTAGATCAATCCTCTTCTTCCATGCAAGGAAATTGGTAGTCCCAACCAATTTGTTACTTTCCTTTCAAAAAGACATTGAGATATGTTCAGAAGGGGGCATACAAATACTTACTTGATATTGTTTGTGATGTAGTAGTCTTGCTTCCGTCTTGAAGATTTGATGATTTTCCTTCTTGGATCTTGATGATCTTCAAATTGCATTCTTCAAAGAGACTTGCTTGATTATGAAGACTTCTTGAAGAGTGAGGCTTGACGTGGAATGCTCTTCTTTTGAAGATGATATAACTTGATGTAGGTCCTTCTTTTAATGGATCTTCTTGTAGGTGCTTGTATATGAAAGGATTCTCTTCTTGCTTTGTAGTTCTTCTTGAAGGACAGTGGATGGTAGACCTCCTTGTCCTTGATGTATTTGAGACTTTTGGCTCGATGCTTCAACCTTGTATGTGTTCTTGAGATCCCTTCCTTGATTTGTCACCTTAGTTCTGACACCATGTTGAAGAATATAGGGCAAAGTAGTTATGATAGGATTCTTCTAGCAATGATAACAATTTTGAAGCACTTTTACTTTTCTTGTTAGCTTGATATTCTTCTTATTATTAGTGTATGTTATTTTACTTCATAAAAATCACTACCAAAATACAAAAGACAAGAACACAAGATGTTGGTTGTCTACCAGGGAAAAACCTCTCTCTCTTAGAGAAGAAAAACCTTTCACAAATTTCTCTTATTGAAGCTTCTATTGATAAATGCCAAACCCTAGACCCTTTGACAAGATTATCTTCCAAGCACAAGTCAAGTCTTTGTCCTTCTTCTTCCGGCACTTCGTCCTCCTTCTTTTGGCACTTCGTCCTCCTTCCGACACTTCATTCTTCTTCCAGCAACTGATACTAGTTCTAGATATGCTAGCTCTAGAAGAGATATTTCTCCATTATCCTTAGTGGACTCTTTCACATATGAGGAGTACCTTCTCTCTTTACCCAACTAAGCTCTTCCTTCGATATAGTTGCAATCTTGATATGACAACAGTGCAACCCTATTTCTTTGCATGTGTGAGGGGATTCTATAGGTGAATGTCCTCTTTCTTCTTCGCTTGAGTGAACTCCTTTCTTCGCTTGAGTGTGAGGCCTTACAGGCCAATTTATCTAGCTAATCAATGAGATATGGATGATTGTAGTAGAGGGTTGGTATGAAAATAGAGAGACCCTCTATTTCTTCACACGTATGGCTATAGTAAGCCTTACAACAGTCCTCTAAGGTTCGATATTTTTTCTCCTTACTTCGCTACACTAGAGGCTCCTTACTTTGATTTTTCTTCACCCTTAACTCGTCATTTTTCTCGCTGATTTCAGAGGTGATGATGCTTTTCGTTGGAGGAGTGGACAACCTCTATATATAGAGGTATGTTCCTCCTTTAGGTCGACTTGTAGACTTAAGGCCAACTTATCATTTACACTTCGGATTGCTTCTTTTAGTGATGTCATTGCTTGGAGGATACTTGTGACTTTTCTTTGAGGAATATATTTGACTCTAATACATATATATACATGGTGTAACATACCCTTAAGGGTCTTCAACATCCCTATTGATCGTTTGACTTTCTTAGAGCACTTTGACACTTTGACATGTGCTAGACCTATCCAATGAGCAAGAAACTCATTGATATAAATAACAAAAATAATATTTCTTTTATTTTATAAATACAAAGATCAAAATCACATTTATGAAGACCAAACCAGGTTACACTTTCTTCAACATTTGTGTGGGTTCCTCAGTGGTGTGCTGGGTTTGGTGGTTGGTTACTTGGATTGTGGTGGCCTTTTCATTAGGGTTTTCTTGTTGTTACTTGGCTTTCTTGCTACAGGGGATTTAGAGTCATTGTTGGTGCCTCTTTTCTTGTTGTTTGTGCTTCCTTGTAGGTGTTTTCCATGGCCATTTTGATGGGATGGTTTGGGTGTGTTTTGGTTCGCAGGTTCATTATTGTAGGTTCATGCTCCATTGTTGCCTACTCAAGGCCTGCGCTCTTGTGCTGTCGTTTATGGCCCCCTTTTTTTGTGTCTGAGAGTGCAAGTTTTGTGGCAGCTATCGGTCGTTCTAGGCCTTTCGATCTAGCTTCTCATTGCCCAAATTCGGGCATCATGTGCTTGGATTTGGCCACTTTTCTTTGTTGTCATTTTGGTCTTCTTGCTTCACTCGTTAGTCGCACGTCATGGGGTTTATGCGAGGTTGTGTTGCTTTCATCGTTTTTAGATTTGGGGTTGTTGCATGTTCGTCGCAAGGCTTGGTCTCGTCTCTGCTCCTCTTTAGGGAAAAAAATTGGCAAGGTGATTGGAACCCTAGCGACCTCGTCCTTATTTTCATGCTTCTATCTTATTTGGGCTTGCTTTTCTATGGGTTTCAGCGTATTATTTAGCTTGTCAAATTATCTCTTTGCGCATCCAAGCTAGATAGAGCATCTTTGGTTGTTTTTCTTGACTATTTTGCACGTGTGCATGTAATGAGGCATGTCAGAGCATCTCTAGATGCGTACAAGTCGGTCAAAGCATCTTTCAACCTTTTTTTGTTTGTTTGTGGGTCTTGTATCTATTCTCCTTCAGATTTATGCTAAGATTTGATGACCCGCATTATAATGATTAGCTACACTTGTTAGATTATATCTAGTGCTCCCTACAAGATTCTTTGGTGAGCTTCAATGCCTTGTTATCATATTTCTTTCATAATTTATATAAACAATTTCTAATTTCCATTTTGATCAAAATAATTGGTTTTTTTTTTTACTAAAAAGAAAAAAAAACTAAACAAAACAAAAAAACTAAATGTGACATATATTACACTATTAATTAAAATCCAAAAACAAACATTAAAATTAATATAATGTAACATTATATACTATATAAGATATCATTAATTTTAATGTAACATTATATACTCTATAAGATATCATTGAGGCATGTTCTTACTTGCCATATTTAATATGCAATAAATTTGATGACTTCTTGGAAAAGAAATTGAAAATGAAAGATTTATGATAGGTCACAAAGAAAAAGATTATATTTAAATTACTAATTTAAATGCTAAAGATATTATATTTTTATGATAGGGAATTGATATGTTATATAAAATGTTATTGAGTTATTGCATTTAATATAAAATCATTTTATAACTCAATTGTATAATAGAAATAAAATGATATAATGTTATTGAGTTATTGCATTTAATATGAATTTATTTTATAACTTCAATGGTATAATGGAAATAAAATGATATATTCTATAGTTATTTTATATTAATTTTCCTCAAAAAATTTATTAAAAATATAAATATAAAATTTATTTAAATATATAAAATAAAAATTAAATTGAGTGTGAATTTGTTTTGAAAATAAAAAGCTGGAAGTATAGCTATATAGATTTTGGGATAAAATTTAAATAAATAAACAATACAGTGAAAACAACTAATTCCTTATCTAAAAAGTTTTGTACATAGATCCTTATCATTTGAGTTGGTAAGGGAAAGATAAACACGCAACCTTCACCATGAAATAACTACGAAATCTGCAAATCCACATATAATAATAATAATAAAAACTTATACCACGAATGTACTGTGCATATAGTTTGGATGATTGAAGGGCCTATGTTTTAAAGAGAAGCTACCCTCTGCACCATAGTGCCATGGCAAAATCTCTGACAATATCTTCAGCTTGACACGTGGTGTAATGATCAATCATGTTTTACATAGTTTGAATAATATAATATAATAATGAATTAACTTCTCTTTTCAGGGATCTCGGTCCATGTGCTTAATTTAATTTGAACCATATATCCAATTTTTTTTAAATATTTCAAGTTATTAAAACAAACTTAATTTTTTATTCATAATAAATTTTATAATAATATTTTTAAGTAAATGTTAAAATTGCTATTAACCATTTAAAATCAGAGATATTTGATTAAATTGAAAGATTAATCTTTTACCAAACACTAATAAATCCTTCTGATTTTTTTTAAATAACAATGATAAATAAACTGCGTTGTCCTAACTAAAGTTATTAGCACCACGAATACATATTATTATTTCAACTACAATACTTGAACTATCAACTTAAAGTTTTTAGGTTTAAAATTTCAACACTGGTAGGTATAAATGCACGCCTTCTTCACGCACAAGGAAGCGAAGCGAATAATAGAAACATCTCTGTAACGCTGTTTCTCTGTGTCGAAATTTCGTTGCACTGCTGGTTGTGTGAAGGTCAAGAAGAGCCAGGGTGAAAAACGTGAGGGCGAAATACCGCGTTGGTCAATCCGACCAAAACTGTATGTATATATACAATAAATATATATATATAATAAAATAGAAAATATATATATATATATGGCCCGACACCCATTTCTCTCGTCTTGCCCGCAGTCGGCTTAACTTGGAAGACACGCAAAGCGCATGCCTAAACTCCACCGTACGTCAAGGATACTTTGATTCCACTCACACCCATTTACAACGGGTCCTCATTTCAATCCCGTCCCGTCCCGACTCTACGAGAAGCGAAGAGGCAGACGATGACGTGGACAGTGTCATATCGGTGAGAATCGAACTCAGATTTTTCCATATCATGTTTTGGTAGGGCAAACTCCTGTTGTTGAGGAATATTGCATAAACGTCAGCTTCTCCACAATTCATTTGCTCAGCGATTAGCTGGAGGGCCCACCACCGTGTACACAATGCTCGGATCTTGATAGCCCGATTAACGACAAACTTTTCATTTTGTGTTTCTTGCGGATAAGCTCGGGCAAGATGCATGCGTGTTTTTTTGACTTGTACACGCTCCCAAATGCCGACGCCCACAACGTGGGTGTGGGTGCAACGCCTTGGGTTTCGGCCCTTGCCCTTGCCAATTCAAATCTTATCCCTTTTATCAAACAAATTAATGGAGTGATGTTCTTTATTAAAGAACTACAACTACAATCTTAATGAAAACAACATTATCATTTAACAAGACATTAAATTAATATATCACAATCGAATCTTTATAAGATACTTGTAATTATATCTTATAATTATAGATGAGCAAATCAATGAATTAATTTTTTTTTAAATAAATAGATAAAACATTAAAAATAGCCATAATGATTTAATTTTAAAGTGTTTTTATTTGTGATATAAAAAATCTTTTTGGAGAAGTGTAGATATTCTAATCATCTAATTTTTGAATCACATATTTTTAACTATTTAAAATTTTCAAAATATAGATTTATTTTAAAAAATATTTAAAATCTAAAAATCAAAGAGCTATAAAAATTTATAATAGAGGGATGTTTTTTTATCAATATATTATATTATTTTGAAATACACTGTTAGTAAAGAAATAGTTAAGTTTTAGGCATTTTATATTTTTATAGAAAAAACAATAAAAAGAAATTGTAAGTGTTTGGAGGCTTTAAATTATTTATAGATTAAATAAACAATAAATGTAAAATTGAGACTATAATATCAATTCCAATTAGAAATTAATTTATGAAATTAAAAAATAATTCCAATGATTTTTTTTCTTCTTCTCTCTCTCACACACACACATATATTTTTCAACTCAAATATTGATCTTCAATCTAAAAAAGTTGTATTAATGTATGAATAGACTCAAATGAAACAAGGGTTTAGAGGAAGAACTTAGATTGCATTTTAAAAAATATCTCTATATTGATATAGGAAGTGATAGAATATCATAAATATGTTTGTTGGATTTTTTTGTAGTTGTTGCAATAGTATTGAAGTCCTAGTAGTAAGACTTAAAATAGATTTTGTTAAAGATTTCCCATTATAATTTATTAATATTTTATTCAAGCAGTGACATAATAATTTTAGATTATTTTTCTTATATTAAGTAGATTATATATGTCACTATTATATATAAAGGTGAATCTATATATAAAGTGATTTCACATTTAAAATATAAAGATATATATTAAACTATTTTCGAAAGCTACAAATTAATTAAAGTGAAACATGAGTTTGACATACTTACCTAGAAATAAATTTTCATAAATATTGAGATTTGATGTGTGTATTGTTTTTCATAAATATTGAGATTTGATATGAATACTATTATGACACTTAGTGACACACACACACACACACACACACATGAGTTTGACATACTTACCTAGAAATAAATTTTCATAAATATTGAGATTTGATGTGTGTATTGTTTTTCATAAATATTGAGATTTGATATGAATACTATTATGACACTTAGTGACACACACACACACACACACACACATTTCTGACAAATTCCATTTATAACCTCATAAGTCAATAAGAACATAGAAATCTAAATTTCAAAATTTATTTTTAATTTTCAAAATATTCAATTTAATAATTATTTTTTTCAAAACTGTAATAAATTATATATTTAAAAATGAACAGTGTGGAATATCCGAATTCCTCTCAGAAACCACACCACAATGATCTACAAACCAAGATTTTTTAAATTTTCAAAATTAATTGAAAATCAAACTATTTTAACTATATAATAATTACAATATAACTTAAAAATATCTTCTAAAATTAATAATTAATTGAAACAAATCTAAATTATTAATTTTCTCCCTCATTCACATCACATTAATGACCACACCATCTTTTGTTTTTTAATTAAATACTCCTTATAAATATAAATAACCTAACCGAAAACTAATTAGAAAAAAATAATTATTTTTATTTTTATTAAATAAAAGTAACATCCATTTTTAAATTATACTTCTTATAAGTATTAATAACCTAAGCCAAAAATAATTAGAAAGAAAACATTTTTTTTATTAAATAAAAATAACATCCATTTTTAAATTAAAACTTTTCCCATTAGAGCTTAGCTTTTAAAAAAACAATTCCATAAATAATTTTTACCTTTGTAGGGTAAGAGTAAGTTGTTAATTAAAAATCTTTGGCAGAGTATTTCACAGTTAGGTATCAGTGAATTAAAAACAAGCTATTCTGAGAAAGATGGCATCATGGCTTACTTCACGATTCAACCTTCATTCAGTACTTTCACCCTTCGGTGGACAAAGGGCCCATTAACGACAGTACACCAATGATAATTTTATTTGCAGTAGTCTATAAAGCGATTTTTTGAAAAGTTTTTCTGGCGGATTTTTCTGGTCAAAATCCGGCAGTAATTCATTGGAATCCCAAGTTTGATAGCTAGTTTCTGCACAATCAATGGCTCCCAGGGGTTTTTCAGGGCGCTGAATCCAAATATGCAGTTAAAAAACCATTTTAACTGCTAAAAATCAAGATTTAACCTCATTTCTTCCGCCGGATTCCGTCACCAGAATCTCCAAAAAGTCGCATTATAGACAACTCCATTTTATTTTCTCTACAGACGGTGGCCCTCATTTCGCAGTGGTTACAGCCACAATTTCTTAACCACGTGTCAATTTCTTATATACGGATTTCTAATATGCGTGGTGTATATGTTTTGGAGTTTTTCGTGCAAAATAATTTTGGGCCAATTGTGATCCGTTGCTATTTATTATTATATATAGATTGAGTTTTATGATTTTTTTTAAGGTATTTAGATGGTGGAGATTTGCTGTTAAAATTTGTGATTTTAAT
>APFE030287440.1:0-24201 GCA_000404065.3 Pinus taeda | reverse complement strand
TCAATGATTACTATAACCTTCCAAAGTTGTTCCAATGATGAAATTATGCTTCTGATCCTGCAAAATAACTTACTTCAACCATTTAACCCAATCCTACAACATGAAATCATTAATACTAAATATAGAGATAGAAAACAAGAACAAGAGATGCATGTTAATAAGAAGTGAAAAGAAGAAACGTAAATGATACCAAAGGGCTCTGAGGCTCTTGGGATGGCTAAGCCCAAGAAAAATTAGAGTCTTATGGAGGAGACCAAGATTTAGAAGCTGAACTTGATACTAATCTTCATTATTTCCATCAATACAATTACATCCCTGCAAGAAATGACAATGGAGCTGCAAAAGGTACGAGTTCTATCCACGAGAAGACTAATAAAAATCAACCCCTATAGGAAAATTCGACTCGGTACTTACAAAAAATGATTAGGAATCATTTTCGATGAAAGGAGGAAGCTTTCCCCACCAAAATCCCTTGATTAGTGGATCTGGTTCCCAATACTAGGAATCTGCATTAAATGACAGGGAACACATTCCTAGATTTTCTCAATCATTGGAGCTCCACAATCTATGTCATAATTCCATAATATCTTGTTGATTTATTATTTAATATTGAACATCCTGTAGTAGGGAGTAGGTCGCTAGATTATCTCCTCCTCCAAATCTCCACAATCTGCCCAATATTCTCATAATATTCCACAAAAATAAATAATATTAGGCACAAATATACAATTATCCATAAACCTTCCTAATGAACATATTAAAGTTAATATGCATTATCTAATGCAAAAAGAGAGTTTTAATGTGCTGAAGGATGATCAGATGGGCCTTAATTTATGTCTAATTTGGAGGCCCATCAAGTTGCATGGGACGTTGTGATTTCCTTATAGGTTTCAATGACATAAACCAAAATGTGTGGTACTTTCATAATAACATGATTAATGATTTATTTCCATATATAAAATTTCATACCTGTATTATTTTAGCTCGTTTGATCATAAGTATACTAGGGTGATCCAAACCACGATGCAATGAATTTTGGTTTGTTCGGTATTGGAAATTTGGTATCTTGAGAGACTTCCCATTTTTCAAAGCAATCAGGATCAGTAGCCATGCATAGTGGAACTTAGCATTCATATCCTATGCCTATAAACAATCTTACATAAATTGATTTAGTAGAAAGGTGGCCCATTTCATCTAAATACTTGCGACACATTTAGTTATGGTAGCCATTAATCCTACAGAGAATTGTTCCTTTTCGCAATTCCTAAGCAACTGACAAGACATTAGTTCGTGGAAAAATGCACTTACTCATCACTTATAAAGGAGATTAATATCCCCTTCTATTCACAAACTACGTCGTATTTTTCTATCACCTCCTTAGCAACATCCTTTTCATTCTTTTTGTCAAAGAGAGGTTATGGATCCTCTCCTACCATGGATAACTAATCAATCCTAGATATGAGCTATGAATCAATTTCTACGGGCTCATTCAGCCACATAACTGTGTTTTGTACACACCTCAAGAGTAATTTAACACAAATATTTACTTCGTTACTAAGACCAAAGTGGGAGATATCCATCAAATTTAAAATACTTGATTTATCAAGTCCCTTAGGCCATTGTTCAGGTTCACATGCTTGTTGAAGTCTTGGTTGCACTATGATAGTCATGTACTTGTATTAGGAAAATTGGGGAAACTTGTTGGGGTATGCAACATCGTGGTCATTATATTTTCGCTTTTCAATCATGTTGAGCATGTTACATTCTTTGATAATCCCTTAAAGAATTGGTTTCGTTAACAATTTATACTTTGGCTCTTTCAACAACTAAGTTTTTTGGTTTTGCAACAAGTTGTGGAGGTGGCACACCACTAGCACCCTCTGTCCTTGATTTCTTTGGAACTAATGATGTAGCCATGGCATATGTATCTAACAATTGAAAAATTCCTCTGTAACAACACTTTGATCTTAGAACTTCTCTTTGTTTTGTGCTTCATACCTTGGCTCTATTCTTACAAATACGAGACAATGAGAAAAGAATTGGATGAAGTACTAGTAACTTGCATGTGTTGTGCTCATTTTCAATTGCAATAACTCTTAGTAATCTTGGTAATATCTTATAATAACTTCACCAGGTAGGAACATCATTTGTTATTCTAACCATGGTGGAAGTCATGTCAATAACCTTTTTGACATAAATGCCAATCTAGGACATATTTTAATTTAATTTAATTTAATTTTTTTTACATAAATTTCCATGGTGTCCCATCCACATGGGTGGCACACGGTTTTTCCAATGCATTTTTCTACAATTTCATAGTTTTAGTTTCCATCATCGACCACTAGTTGTAGTCCACTTTTTAGGCTATCACTGGTACTGCACACTTTCCTTGGCTGCGTGTTCACCCGACTATGCAATGTTCTTGGTGCGTAGTGCACTAGTCCTTCACTACAACAAGAAATATCTACTCTACTAAGCCTGCCACGTTGTTCCTACAGGCACAACATTATTTGGGTTCTTTGCTTCACAACAACTACCTACAAACACTAATAAGGTTACAAAAACAAAGGAAATTTTCCCCTACAAATAGATCAATTCTGGAAAGTGGGACAGTTGTCTCTATATAATTTCAATAAGCTCCCATTGACAAGTTCATTGATGGGATCCTCATTTAGTTTCTCCAATTGTATTTTCATTGCATCTGTGATATTTGATAATATAGAATCCCATCCAATGCATCTGAAATGTCCTAGGGTGTTTCAGAAATTTGTTGTCATACATCAACACAAGATCATCAACTTGGAATTAACTTTGCTTGATATGGAAATCATGCCTTGCCTTTTCCCTGTCATTCACCTCGTAATAGGTCAACATTGTTCTCCTCCCGAGTTCAATAAATATGGAGAACTATAGATGAAAAGCTTCATTACTAAACTACATATCAAAGTATTTTTTTAAGAACAAATCATTTTTCCAAACACGTTGCAAGCAATAATTCAAAATAGAATATTTTCAAATGTTCTATTTTGGTTTGATTTTATCTACAAGAGCATGCAATGTGCAACTTTATAAGTTCAATACATAAAGTTGGTTTTTTAGTAAATTGATATATAATCGCAGCCTAAAACCTCTCTAAAATGACAAATTGAGATGCTAACAGTTGAATAAATTAATGAAATAAATAACACTAGTATGTTTTTGTGGTTATGTAATAGTCATGGGAACTTGAATTAGAAAAGATAAACACCAGAAAGACAAACTTAGGAAAAAAGGACAAGCAAACAAAAGGAGAACTTTCGGGAGAACTGCATTGAAGAAAAAGTCCACTATCTAATTAAACATAACAACGTATAAGAGAGAGGAAGAAGATTACCTTAATAATGTGATTGCAAACAATAGCATAATACTCTTTGTGGCATTAATATTTTCTCTGGAATATTGTCAGGTTGGTAGTGATAGGTTTGGAATTGAAAGTAAGATCGCCAAGTGTAGTTCTATTATGAATGGAAAGGTCTAGTTGTCCCCCGCCTTGTGAAGAAGGATCATCCCTTTCTCTTTCATTGTCCTCATTAGTAGAACCTTTGCTCCTTCTATCTCCCTCCCTTTAATTTTTCTTTCCCATTCAATTCTCCTTATCAACTTCTCATAAATTGAACCTTTTCTCAATCTCTCTCTCTCTCTCTCTCTCTCTCTCTCTCTCTCTCTCTTTAAATTATTGTTCCCATTCCCTTTAAATTCCCCTCACGAGCCTTCCAAAAAATCCTTCTTGTTTGATACCACCATGAAACCCTCTATGGTTTCTTTCCATTTTCCTCTCTACATCATCCCCAATTTTAGGTCATAAGTTGATCGTCGTTTGCTAACAGGCTCCCTTGACTAGTCACTCAAGCCTCTAGAATATATCCTTTCTCCCCTTGGCTAGATCATTTCATAGAGCCCTCTCCAATCCATTCCAATGGAATTTTCTTTATTTTCTATTGAAAAGTCACTAAGTCAAATCCCAATGATTTGAGGGTAATTCTTTTGACATAAAAGAAAGCCTCTAACATGCCAAGTAAAGAATCTTTAGTAGGTGACATCATGTCAAAAATAAGTTTAATACTTTCAAATGCTAATTTTCTTTAAACTCGAGTTTAATATTTCTATTTTGAAATTGACATGGAAATTTTTTGGCCCAACTCTTTCTTGAATATCTGAAAAGTCTCATTGGGATCCTATCAATAATAATGGAAAACTCATGTCATGAACCTCTCCAAATACCATTATCAATCCATAACATAGTGGAACCATCAACAATCACATTCCCTTTCCTTCTCCCCATTGTCCCCAATTCTTGTTCCATCATTATGGCCTTTTTGATAGCAAGCTCCCTCAATCGGCCACTAACCTTCCAATTAACTATATTCCTACTCCTCTAGCCTAGGTGATTTCAAAAAGTCATCTACAATCCATCCTAATAGGATTTTCTTCATTTGCAAGTAGTAAGTCATGAGATCGAAACCCTATGAATTTAGGGTAGATTTTTGGTCATTAATAAAGCCTCTGACATTGCAAATAAAGGTAACATCGATTAACATACTTTTTGGTATAGGGACTCTGTCATATGAATAATGCCTTGTTTGGAGTCCATCCTGGATGTTTATTGAATGTTTGGAAAGTCTCGAAAATCTTCACAATAACAGGGGTGAATTTTTGTTTCATAAATTGAAAGGAATAATATGTCAGTATTTTTTTCTCTAGAAACGCTTTAGGTATTAGCTGAAAATGACACTAAACTCTTGGAGATGGAAAGTTAGAATCATCTCCTTGTGGGTGTTCCAGTTGGATGAAAATGGAGGAGAAGCGCATTTTTCGTATATACCCGACTCTTGAACTCTCAAATCAAATGAAAGAAATCTAATGGAAACCAGAAAGAAGGAATAAATAATTTGACACAGTCATATAGAGGACGTGATGTCTTTTAGTGGTTGATTTTACATATATACCCGACCCTTGAACTATCAAATCAAACAAAATAAATCTAATGACAACTAGAAAGATTGATTTGTTTAGCTTGGAATACAATATTTTCCATTAGCTTGGATTGCAGGTAGATTAGGTGAATTTCTATGCATCGAGTCTCTATTTTTTGTTTTGTTTTTTTAGTTATAGATTCAAATATACATGATCAACAAGAAGTAATTTGATTTGGGATCAATTTTGCAATATGAGGATTGTTCGACCAACCCTTTTCAAGCTTTGAACTGGGTAGTGCAATGGCAAACAGACGCTACCCCTGTCTTGCCTTGGCAGTACAATGGCAAATAACAATTACCTCTGTCTTGTCTTGGTACTGCCTCCTGTGACTACTGCAAACTACTTCACATGCCTTGCCCCTGATTGGCACAAAATTAAATCCTCCCACATCCATATCATGATCCCCATCCTCCTCTTTTCTGGTAAAATCTTGTATAGTATCTTTGTTTCAACCTTCTCCATCTTCTTTTGTTAATGTTCATTTGATATGGTCAAATTATGTATAGTCTCTTTGTTTATGTGTGTCTTCTTTTGTTAGTTTAATTTTGTTAAATGCATATAAGTATCTCTCTATTATCAATT
The DNA here is from genome assembly GCA_000404065.3 of Pinus taeda. Lineage (NCBI taxonomy): Eukaryota > Viridiplantae > Streptophyta > Pinopsida > Pinales > Pinaceae > Pinus > Pinus taeda. The sequence continues at coordinate 18,603 of APFE030287440.1, read as the reverse complement.
TTGTTGTTAAATGCATATAAGTAGCTATGCTCTCTGTTTTATATGCAATTCTGGATGATAAGGCCGTCATTGTGCTTTTACTTATACTGCTATGTTTGTAATGTTGTGGATGTAGCATTCTCTTACCTCATTGGGCTTTGGAAGAAGTCCAGAGAAATGCAGATTTGGTATACACCGATAAGTCTAGAAGGAGAAACAAAGAGTATATCTCATTAGGGTTCGACACCCTACCTCTACTCAAGGGAAGAACACTAATTTAGGTATACACAGATTATATGAGAATTTTCAGAGATACGTTTAGAGATTATATGCCCATCTAATTCTCTCTTTGATTAATTGAAACATAGATTTCCATTTTAATTCTTAGATTGATCTGAATAAACTCTATTTGTTTCCTTCCTAAGAATGCAAGTTTGTCATACACGTAGAAAATTCAAGTTGGAATGGGACTTGTGGGGAGTTGAATAAAACAACTTTAAACATCTCTGATGGGCATTTGATGTCCTTGGGAGGCATCTTTGATCGATCAAGGGACTTGCTCAACCTCTGTGTGGTGTTTTTGTAAAAAATAATGACTGTGTTGCATGATGCTAGTCTTATTCAACCAACATATCACAACTGATCCATCTGGATATTGGTGGCCACCTGCCAATTCCACTTGGACCCCCACCATTGTTTCTTTCAGTTTTTTAGTTTCCTTAATTGTAGCATAATTTACTATTTTTAGCAGTTTTTTTCATGTCCTAAATTTCCGGATCCGTTTTGAGGCCCTAAACGATGTTTTTTGACAATATATCGCCATCGATTTTTTAATATTTTCCATCGTAGTCCTCAGAGAGATCTTTATAATGGGGTATCGTGCGCGTCAAATGGATATAATATGACCAAGACGCGACCCTGGGAAGTTGGTTGTCCAACTAACCCCAATGGGGCCCATAAACTCTTGGTGTTACATCTCCTCGGGTTAGGGTTTTGGTTGTTTAGGGTTTGCTTTTATTGTTCAATAATAAAAAGGCCCTTGAGCCTCATTGTAACATGGTTCAGAGGCATGTAGTTGCCACATCTCTGCTCAGGCATAAGCTACCATCGCCCGAGCTAGTTTATTTCCATTTCTGTCACTAGGCATATTTCAGTATTTTACATTAATGAAATGAAGTATTATTTCTACTGCATCTCTATATTTATGGTTAAATCTGTAATTTGTTGCATTCCTGTTTAAATCTGGATTAGTGGTATCAGAGCAGTTTGCTCTTTCTCTATTTTTCTTTGCATGTCCCCAACGAGGTCAGGATATAAAGAGTTAGGGCTTAAACTGGTCGAACCTTCACAAGACTAGCCTCGCAAATCCTGACGGCCTCCCATGGTGGATGAAAAAAAAGACGAGGGGGTAGAAGATCCTAACAAAATCATGCTTGAAGAGGCCCTCGAGCGATAAAGGAACGTGATGATGGACAACTTTGCCCAGATCCTTCAGCGGCTACCCAGGGGCGACACATCTACTTCCAGCAGCTACTCTGGAAGCACCACACCCTTTAAGGTACAAGTTAACTTTGAAATTCCCACATTTGAGGGTCAGATAGATGCAGACATTGTAGATAAATGATTAAATATGCTAGAAGGGTATTCTTCTGTTCATGATTTTTTCTGGACGGGAAAATATTACTTTCGCTCTTCTCAAAGCCATCCCCCATGTCAAGGACTTCTGGGAAACCTACTTCGAGCAGAAGGATGAAAGTATGACCTCACTGTTTTCAGCGGCACCCACTTGAAATTCATTCTGGGATGCCATCAAGGAGCAGTACTACCCTGTCGGAAGCTATGAGGATAAATACATAAAGTGGACCACGCTGCGGCAGGGAAGGGACCAAGACGTGTTGGAGTTTACCAATATTTTTCATACCTTTCACACAAATTTGGGTATCAAGGATGCTAAGCATCATTTGGTACTCAAATACCGTGACTTCCTACGCAGGTACATCTAGGACAAGATGGAGTTCCAAGACATCTCCTTGCTCGGCACGACGTACCGATACACTGTCAAGATCAAGCAGAAGTTTAAACAGAAGAAAGGAGACTTTGGATCTATGAATCCAAAGCAAGGGAAAGGTGCCCCCAAACCACATAATAAAGGACAAAGCCAAGGCGGGGTGGCCGAGGACAACCCGCCAAAGCCACAAGCAAATAACAACATCGCGAAGTTGAAGAAGGACACAGGAAAGTGGTGTGAGTTCCATAAGAGCTCCACTCACAATACAAGTGAGTGTCGGGCCAAGCAATCATTAGTGGCTGAGCTAAAGGCTTTAGAATCAAATGCATGTTCCGACTTTGAATCAAAACCTGACAAGGGGAATGACAAAGGGAAGCAGATTATCGATGCAGAGCCCAACCTCACATGTCCATAATGTTCATGACAGAAGAAATGAAATGATTATGACATTAATCTCTTTCAAAAGAAATTAACATTTATTTATTCATTGTGTAATTACTCTCGAAAAACTCATTAGCTTGTTGCCTAGTTAGGGCTCCACTGTTAAGCACCAACAATTGCGACTCCCTCTCTAGCACAAGTCTAACCCTTCTACCCTCCAAGATAGAGGTCAAGATGATCCGGATTTAAATAGGAACGCAACAAATTAAAGAGATAACCATAAACATAGAGATGCAACAGAAATAATATTTCATTTCATTAATGTAAAATACTGAAATATGCTTACAAATAGAGTTGGAAATAAACCATCTAGGGCAATGGTAGCTTATCTCTAAGAAGAGATGTGGCGGCTACATGCTTCTGAACTGTGTTACAATGAGGCTCAAAGGCCTATTTATTGTTTAGAAACAATGGAAAACCCTTAACATTCCAAAACCTAACCCTAGAGATGAAACGCCAAACTATGGGCCCTGTTTGGGTAAATTGGTACATCAACTTCCCGGGGTCGTAACTTTGGCATACGATCTCCGTTTGATGCGCACAATATCTCTTTAGAAGGACTATATGAGAACTACAACTTTGGGAAGAGAAACATCGGTCCATGGAACCATGTTGCTCCCAGGTTTCCCAAAAAACGTCGTTTAGGGCCTCAAAATGGCTCCAGAAGTTCAGGACCCGAAAAACTGCTAAAAATGGTAAACTGGGATACAATTAAGGAAACTGAAAAGCTGAAAGAAACAGTGGTGGGGGTCCAAGTGGATTTGGCAGGTGGCCACCAATATCCACCTGGATCACACGACCCTCTTGTGGTTGTCTACACTGAGCTCGACCCCTCTGTAGTGCTACAAGGAGCTTGCAACTTGCTTAAACAAAGACGCTGCCACCCAAACCTTCTACAAGATGACCCAAAATTACTCCATCAAACTTGGTCCCTGCATCTGATCATTTCGACCTCCAAACAGTCACCCAGAAGTGCTCTAACTACCCTCTTCTACCTTCGCTAGGATATGCCCTGATTTGTGGCTCAAGCAAATAGAAACATGCTCTTCGTCCTCCTTGCTTGGTCTCCTAGGGGTGCGACCAAATTCATATGAGAATTTGCTATGTAATGATGCACTTAAATGTGTCGAATGAGGTTTGAGGTCACACTTATTTATATGAGTTGATGTGGCTCAAAAGACATGATTGTTAGGCTTCATGAACTTACATAATGGTGAGGCCAATCTTAACAATTTTCATGTGTGGGCGTCACTTCAAAAACATATTTCTCTTTGTCTAATTTGAGTGATCCTTAGGTCAATTTTGGTCCTCTCAAAAAGAGGCATTCAGTGAAATAACTATCTCCATCAAATGAGTTGTCCAAAGTGAAATTTGGCCCTAGTTACACAATTTAACAATTTTTAATAGATAAGTAAAATAAAATTTTGAACAACTTCTATTATATTATTGTGGTTGTTACTACTCCTAGTCACTAGTAGTAGATATTGCAAGAGTTTTGAACTACCAAAACAAAGACATACACTAGCTTACAAAGACAAACTCCATTGTAGTTTGCATAGTGAATAAAGGACACCTATAGCTTCCCTTTTGCCAAGTGGCAATGCTCCAGACTAATTTACCTGTTGTTGATAATTTCCATATGCATAAGGAACATAACAATACATATTTGGACTAAATCTACATTTCCTATTCAACTAAGATAAACTACAAATATAAGCCATGATCACATGGTCAAAAGTGTGTTGCAAGCAAGCCCATGTGTGTCTGTCCTTTTCAAAACGTCGATACAAACTAGATAACATGTAATACAAAGCCCAATCCTCAACTCATACACAATATTCAAGATAGTAACTTAGCTGCCAAGCCTAGATGTCTTCTTCAACTTAGATGTTGGAAGCAAAAACAATTTTTTTCCCATCCATGACCAAAGTAGGTCAATGCGACTAGAATACATAAATAATAAAAGCAAGATGAGTACCTAAAAGAGGCAACTCCTTAGATAAAAGTTATAAAGGGGTTCAAGAGAATCCCAAACTCAGAAGATAGGTCAAGAAGAAGCAAAAGAAAAGAGACAGATTCAAAGACTCCAAAGTTCTTTTGGAAAATATACTTGACAAATGACTTCCTTTGAATAGGTAGGTTGTTGTGAACAAACATGTACATATTGCTGAATATGTACAGGAGAAAAGCCTACATATGTTGAACACAAATTTTGAGTCTAGAAGGCTAGGATATAGAAATGAACAACCATGGGTTGAGGAAGTTATTTGAGAAGCAATCAAGTTCTGGACTCTAATGTGTTTTAGATCTTAATGTAATATTTCATGTCATTGATGGTTCAAAATTTATAATAAGTTGTTTAATTGTTAACCTAAGACCCACTTGACATTGTTTTGTTTTTTTAAATGTGTTGCCATTTGCATTTGCAATATGTGATGAAATACCTTGTGCAACCCATGTCACCACGAATTGAACTATGAGACAAATAGGAACTTCTAGTAACAAGAGAGCTACATGTCTCCGGACAATAAATCCTAGTATAATAATAAAACCACATAACTTGTCAACATTTTGCAAATTCAACAAAACTATATATATTCACAAACATTTTGAACTAAAAATTTGCAAAAATTTATTAATTATGATCGTATTCACCTTCATTTTTCACAAACCAAACAATCCCCTGCAAGTGGAGCCCAAATTTAACCGTAGGTATTGATTTAGGTAGGGAGTGTGCGTAAAACGAACAAATGCAAGGAGGCTTAACAAAACAGAATGGGTTAGTATATTAACAGGATTAACGTAGTAAATTAAGTTCTGTCATGGATAAGTGAGTAGGACAGAGATTGACTCTGGGCCGACATCAAGTTGAGGAGACCAAGTAAAATCACAGGCGAAAACTAATTGGAGGGTCCGGAAACTAATTGGAGGGCCCGGATGGCAAGCGATATTTGTTAACACCGTTAAACGTCACTACTACTTTCATTCTACTCTGTCTCTCTCTGTTTGTTACAACAAAAGCCAGGAATGAAGGCGTTGTGGGGCAGGCTTTTTGCTTTTGTAGGTAGCCGTTGGACAAGTGGATATTGGCTTTTGCTTTTGCTTCCTCGCCCCTCTATTTAAACCCTTCCTCTCATCACAACATACATTCTTCATTTCTGGATCCCGTGACAGAGGACATGGTTTTCTGAATTCATATCGCTTCCATGCTCTTTTTGGATTTGAATGCATTCAATTTCATTTTTCAAAACAATTTTCCTTTCCCTTTTCTTCTCTGGACCTCATATTTTGTTTTTCCTTTTGCACATCTGGCTGTTACGATGTGTTTCTATTAAATTCATGTGCGTTTCTGCTCTTCAATTTTAAATTCTATCTTTATCTTTATTTCTACCAATCTTGTTTTCTAAATGTTTCTCCGGGATGGGATGGGATGGGGTTTCTGGATTGTTTTTGCATTTGTTCCATTTTTTTGAGTTTTTCCAATATTTGAAACCCCACAGGCACACATTGAGTTTTTCCAATATTTGGAACCCCAGAATCACATCTTTGCAGCTGTTGGTGTGGTATGCTATCAAAGCTCTGAGAACCAAGCTAACGATCCTGGAGTCATCGCTCAGCCAGCCTCCAGGTAAATAAGTTTCATTCCTCTTCATTTCATAGTAAGTTACATAGAAGGGTTGGGGAGGACTGAAGGTACATGGTGCATAAATCTTTGTTTCTTTTCAGTGATTTCGTTTGCCGAAGCAGTGACATCGCCTTGTTCGATGATGGTCAAAACTATACTGCAAGGGTTGATGTCTTAGCGGTTTTCACTACGAGTCTTCCCAGGGCACTGAAAAAGGTCGGTAGTCTGCCTCTTTGATATTTAAACATAGACAATAAATGTTTAAAGAATTATTTAGATAGTTGCTTTTTTAACAGGGTTAATTAGATACTCCCGAGCATTTTTTGCAACTGGAATTCATACTCTCTTTAGTGACTATGCTCATCTTTTGCATTTATCACTCCAGTGTATATTATACCATAGTATCTTGTCAGCTAACAAAGCACATGTTAGTTAAAGGATGACAATTTGGGTTTAAGGCACAACTATATATTTTTAAATAGACAAATTCAATTCAATCTTTGTATAGTTTTATTAGATTTCTAGGAAGGGAGATTGATTAGTTAGGTCCCAGACTGGAAATACTTTGACCGAAGTGTCTTATAGTATTACTTTACCTCTTTTTATTTCATTTCACGTGAAGTAGGAGTACTAGTCACTCAGGTGACTATATTCATTTGTTTCTATTTTTAAATAGTGTTGAGTTATGCCATAATATCTCATCATCTAATTAGGCACGCCATACTTAAGTTATGGCACTTTGGGGTTTTAATTAGGCACATCTTACTTAAGTTATGGCACTTTGGGGTTTTAAGACAACCTGACTTATAAATCTTTAAGTGGACAAAAGTTAACATTTTTATAGTTCATCAGATTTTTAGAAGGGAAGAATGATTGGTTTGGGCCTAGACTTGAAATACTTTGACTAGACTATTTTAAAATATTACTTTACATCTTTTTATTTCCTTTCATGTGAAGTGTCACTTCATTTCATGTGAAGTGTCACAAGAAGTTTTCTTTCTTAGCCAAACTTGGAGGCAAACACTTTGATTTACTTCAAACCTAAATGTATAAACTCAAATACAAGGGTAATTGTCCAGAGAAAAGGTTTACACAGATTGAAAAATTTCCAGTGCTTTTCTTTGATGTTGACAAAGTAACCTTAGGCTTAAAAGTTTTAATACATTGCATTGCTAGTAGTATTGTACTATTAAAAGTTTTAATGCATTGTCAGTAGTTTATGACACTTTTGGAATTGTTTAAATTAGATTAGTTTTTGAATTTGTATGTGTTGAGAAATCAATGCAAGTAAATTAGGGTTTGATTCCTCTTTCTTGATAATTACTTGTGAGTTATGTTGGCTTCTTTTACTTCTTTATTATCTTATCTTTCATCAAGCAATTACCATATTACGTGTGTATGAAGATCACAAAAACACAAGACACAAGATGTAGGCACTATGCCAAGCAAAACCCCTCTTGAGGGGAAAACCCAGTCAAAAATTCTCTTCCTTCAGTAGTTCCTTTGAGACTCTTCAACCTAGACATAGAACAAACCTTCCCTCCACACCAAGTCTGCCCATCCAGATCTTCAACCATTTTACAACAACACTTCTTCCCCAACAACTTCGACTATGCAGCAACTGGGAACAACAACACTTGAAAGACTTCGATCTCCCAAACTAGGGCACGAAAGAGAGAGAGTACCACCAAAACTTCAATTTTCCTTTACTCTTTGACCTTGACCTAACTCACACTTCTTTTGACTTCCTTGACCTACCTCACACTTTTTCCAGCTTCACTAGAGATATCGAACTTGCTTGAGATGATATGCTCCAAATGAATTCGATCTCCTTCCTTTTATAGGCTCTAGGTGAGGTCAAATAGGTGTCCTTTAGGCCGACTTGATCTCCATTAGGCAGACTTGGTGTGGAGATTACATAAATCAAATTTTACTCAATAATAAATCATTTTACATGATTCCAAAGTCCAAGAAGGGTCTCTTTAATTGTACAATGACTCTATTAACTCAGAATAAGTCCTAGAACTCCTCAATGGGGACTTTGACCTAAAGCATGATGGCCCAAGCATGAAACCCATGCTTTATTAAGTCATAATAATAATAATAATTATTATTATTTTTTTTATTCTTTTGACAAGTACATTACATGATGACTCAAATACATTATTAAAGATTGAACCTACTTACATTCTTCAACACTCCCTCTTAACTACGGAGGTATTCATAATATACAAAAATAATGGAAGATCTCAAACTATATGAACAATGAATAGTTTAGTCATAATAATAATAATAATTATTATTATTTTCTTTATTCTTTTGACAAATACATTAATGAAGATCGAACCTAGTTACATTCTTCAACACTCCCTCTTAACTAGGGAGGTATTCATAATATACAAATATAATGGAAGGTCTCAAACTATATGAAAAATGAAGAGTTTAGGCACTGTAATGCCATGGACTAGATTCCTGACTAGGGCAATCTATCCATTGGTCTCTCAACAATTTAGGCACTGCAATGCCACATACTAGATTCCTGACCAGGGTAATCTATCCAAGTGGGACTAAGTTAAACGCAAGCTTTCAGCCTCTCTAGGTACCATCAGGCTTACTTTCTAACCACCAACCTAGGGACCTAGGTGTGTATCCGAGGTCACATCTCTACGACGAACGCCACCCTCCCTACTTTGGGACCTAGACATCAACACAAAGTGTCGGCCAGATGTCCTCCCGGGCAATGACTCACTTGCAAAGCCTCAACAACTCCCTACTTTGGGACCTAGACATCAACACAAAGTGTCACCCAAATGTCCTCCCGAGCAATGGCTCACTTGCAAAGCCTCAACAAATCTCTCCCGATCAGACTGATCGGTAACCAGCATGCTATCAAAACTTCGAGAGATTTACCTGTACAAACACAACCCCAATCAGTAATACACTTTCAAATGTACATAATCAAATACAAACCTCCAAGGTCTTCTAGAAAACTTGATGTTGCTTCTCAACTTTCCATCGTAAGACTTAGAGTTTTCTCGATGAATCTTGACAGAAGATTCCTCAACCATGCAACTTCTTTTCCTACTTCTCATGCAACAACATATTTCATAAATCGATCCGAGTTTTCTTATCTTAGCAACCTTTCAAAATACATTCTCCAATTTTCTTCTCTCATTAATGGCTTTCACTAAAACTTATGACTGTTAGTCCTGGTCTGGTGCATGACACATGAAGTAGAGAACCATATCTATCACTCCCTCTTAATCAGAGAGGATCTAATCCTTCCTGCGCAAGGAATATTCTCAACCATCCTCTTATTATAAGGAGATTTCTTTTATCCATGCTCCTCAATATAGGGAGGTTTCTTTCAAGCTCCCTCTTAACTTAGGGAGATTTCATCCAGGTTCCTTCTTAACTTAGTGAGTTCTACTTCTTTACAACATTGAAGAATCTTTTGTGGCTTCCATCTTTCTCATCGGAGTTATCATTACCATCACCATTCACATCATGCTTATCACATCAACTTTTCTTTATGAACATCTTCATTATCTTGAAGATCACGTACCTGCACAACTTAGATAGCAAGTACAACCAAAACTTAGATAGCAAGTACAACCAAATCTGTAGAAGCTTGAATTTAACCATATCAAAATCATGGAAGCATTCAACTTTATATATATCAGATGCCCAAACTCACAAACAAGAGACACATACTCTTCAACATCTTGCTAGGGACTTTATCATAAACCCTAGACTAATTTATCATAACAATTTTCATTACATCTAGGGTTTCAATATTTCTTCCAAAGGTATGACATACCATACTACAACATATAGCAAACCCTAGAAACAATTCAAACAAATATAGATCTACAAAGTATTTAACAACTTTCAGAATTCATATGTTAGACTTCCCACTAGGATTTCATACAAACCCTAGATTTCATACATGAGATTTAGCAATCAAAACCAATCACAACTCAGTCAACAACATCGAATGCTTTTGGCATTGTCAGTCACAATCTTGGTAGGAACCCCAAACCTAGTAATGATTTTATCCTTAGGGAAATCCATGACTACTTGGTTAGTTGCAGCTTTGGTGGGTATGGCCTCCACCCATTTGGTGAAGTAGTCTGTTGTTGTGACGATCCACTTATGGCCATGACTTGAATTTTCCTTGAACTCCCCGATAAAGTCCAGGTCCCATTTTCCAAAGGCATGGTGACCAAATGCTTCTTTCTGGAAACAATTAGCATGGATGGCACCTTTTTATATGAAGTTCAAGGTATCAACGAAGATGGTGGGCCAATAGTACCTTGCCCTCAAAATCTTGTGAGTGGTAGTTCGGGCAGCATAATGTCCCCCGCAAAGACCATCATGAAACTCTTTTATTAATTTCTCAGATTCTTCTTTATTGACACATCTAAGGATCACCCCATCGAGGCTCATCTATTCGAGTCCATCTTGGGTTAGGTAGAACTTAGAGGCCTTTAGCCTTATGGATCTTCTTTTTGTGGTCTGTTAGGTGGGGGGGGTAGATATGTTGCACAGATAATAGACTATGTCTTTGTACCATTCATCCTCCTCAAGTTCGATAGTAGTAGTGCATAGTTTCTCTTCCTCTCCTTCTTTAATAGCTTCGTTATTGCTTTCAGTCATCATTTCAGCGAAGCCTTTCCCCCTGGTAATTTTCTTTGGGCAAATGTCAAGATCATATTCCTGGATTTTGGACACCCATTTTCCCTTGGATCTGAGACAATCTTATTGGGACAACACATATTTTACAGCGGGGTACAGGACATATGCATATATCTTATTGTACCGGACATAAGCCCTGGAATGCTTAACCGACTTGACAAAGGCATATACTTGCTTTTCAATGATGGTGTATCATGTCTCTGTGTCACAGAGCGGCTTTCTCATAAAAGCTATCGGTTTCTCATCCCCATTGTCGTCCTTTTGCATAAGTATCCCAACAATAGTGTCTTTAGAGGTAAAGGAGTAGATGATAAAATATTTAGTGTAATCAGGGCTAACAAGGATGGGAGTTGAGGCAATACTTTTCTTTATTTCCTCATAGGCTTCATTCGTTGTGGAATCCCATGTGTACCGGGTGCTTTTCTTCAAGAGGTTTGCTCATTGGTTTGACAATTTCAACAAAGTTTGGTACGAATCTTCTCACGAATTGATTTTGTCGAAGAATGATCTTAAAGCATCTTGAGATTTTTTGGATAAGGAATGTTGCTAATAGCTTGGATTCTTTCGGGGTTGATGCTAATCCCAACTTTGGAGACCGCATGTCCTAGCAATCTTCCTTTGTCCACACCAAAGATTGACTTTTTAGGATTGAGAGAAATGCTATATTGCCTGCATTTCTCAAACACCTTCCTTAGATGCTTGCAATGGTCTTTTCTTTCCTTGGAGGCTACAGTCAAATCATCTTGGTAGATCTCCATGATCTTCCCGATGAGGTCTTTGAAGGCGAAGTCCATGGCCCTTCAAAAAGTAGATCTAACATTAAGGAGACCAAAGGGCATCCTAAGGTACATATATGTTCCCCATGGTGTAGTGAAAGCGATTTTCAGGCGGTCTTCCTCTTTGACAATGACTTGGTTGTATCTAGAGAAGCCATCCAAGAATGACATCATTTGAGACCCCATTATCCTTTGTAGTAGATTTTCCATGTTGGGCAAAGGGTAATTGTCCTTTAGGCACCCACGATTAAGGTCTCTAAAGTCAATGCACATCCTAATATTACTAGGTTGGAGATCCATGGTGAATGTCTAATGGGGGCAATGATCCTTGCGTCCATGATCTTTTGGAGCTCTTCCTTGATGAGAGGGGCAAGTTTTGGATTCATTTGCCTTAGTTTTTGCTTAACAAGTTTCATCCCATCCTTGAGAGGAATGGTGTGTTCGATAATCTCAGAGCTATAAGCCTTTAAGTCGTAATATGACCAGGCAAAAACATCCTTAAACTCTCTTAGTAGGTTTTCAAGCTCCTCCCTTTCTCTTCTAAAGAGGTTTTTTGCAATCTTGATGATTTGGGGAGAGGTCACAGATCCTAGGTTTAGATCTAGTGCGTCAGGGTTTTCTTGGCTGCTATTAGTAATGCTAGAATCATTCTTGTCAAAGTGCTACTCATTGATGACATCCTTTTCTTTTGAGTGAGAACTTTCATGATCTTGCAGCTTGGTCATCTTCAAAAACATGCCAGTGTTCCTCATAGTCAGGGGTGGAAGGTCTATGAATTGTGTCAATGATGCATCTCCCTTTTCTTGCAACATCATGAGGGATAATTGTGGAAGTGGAAGTGGCCACGACCAAGGTGTTGGCCACATCATTGAAAGATTTGTGAAATGCTCGGAGAGACATATCATCGAATCCTTTGAGCATGTGAGTGACTCTCTCTTTGTAGGGTTTCAATTTCTCATCTTTTGTGTCAAAGGTTTCCCTAAGTTGCGAGATCACTAGTTCCGAATCCCCTATTACGATCAATTTTTGAATCCCTCTAGATTTGACTGCTTCCAGACCTAACAAAAGGGCCTCATACTCGACATTGTTATTATTGCAAGTGAATTGGAGTCTTAATGAAAACAAAAGGTATCTTCCTATGGGGAAATGATCACAATGCCAGCCCCTAACCCAGATTTGTAATGTGCCCCATCAAATTACATTACCCGTAGCCCTGGATGGGGAGGGGTAGCAACATGTTCATCTTTGAAAAGTCTGCATTCTCCAATGTTGTTCCTCTCCTCTTTTATGTTACTTTCATCTTCTTGGGACGAGGAAATCATAGGGGCAAATAATTCATGTTTGGGGATCGACACATAAGAGTTTTCTTTGCATGGGAGATAAATGACAGAGCCATCTTCGATTATGGATAGGTTGATATCCTCAATCAACTTTTGGGACACGATCATTCCCCATGTGGGGGGTATTTCTACCAAAACTATATTGATGGAGAACCTTTTCTCCGGGTATATATGAAGGAAGGTCTTTACCCCTTCCATGATCCCACCACCTTAAGCTTGTCAGAGTTCAAAATCATTTTAGAAAAATATTTCCTTGATAGCTTGAGTCCCAACTATTTCATAACGGTTGAAGGCATGATATTAATAGGGCTACCGGAATTTAGAATGCAATTCCTCAAGGTAAACCCATTCAATTCAAAGGTGATGTAGAATGGGACCTTAAAAATAGGCTTAGGGGGGCCAAGCATCCTCCTCATTAGGGGAAATATCTTCATCATCGGATGAACTATCTTCTTCGACTTGGAGCGTGTTGATACATGTTTGCCTCATAGATTGATCAAGGTCAAATATGATATTTTGGGCTTGGACGAGGCTGTCAGGTTACTTAGTTCGTGTATCAAAGCTAACTTTCCTGTGAAAGAATTCAGGTACACTGCCAATGTTATTTCTCTTGGACAAGTTAAGTTACATGGGAAGGCATGTATGATAGAATTAATCTTGTGATTGAATTCGACAATGGATTCATCATTCCTTGTTTCGATAGACAAGAACCCCTTGTATAATTGAACCATAATGTTTTCATGACACCATCTCTTTTCAAATGTTTCAAGCAACTCCTCCCATGAAGATATAGATGTTGCAGGAAGGGAAAAATACCATTCACGGGCCTCTCCTATCAAGCTTGAGGCAAAGGTAGTTACGCGGTTGAACTTATTATAAGATTCTCCACAGGTGAGGCCCTCAATGGTTAGAAGGTGTTCCTGAGGATCTTCCTCCCCACTAAATGTAGGTATGTTATCATCCTCTGGAAGGGGGGTGAATATGGCCCCATTTACTTTTGAAAAGTTGAAAGGTGCAAAATTTTTATGCTTATGGATTAGTTTCTTGAGCTTCCTATCATAGAAAGAGACACGAGATTCATGTTCTTATCTATGATGATAGGTTAGTGTCTCATGGCTTTCCATCTTGAGATGGAGATCGTGGAGTCGCTAGAGGAATGTTAAGAAATGTCATTAATGAATCAATTTCTCAATGATTTAATATGGAGGTAGACCTGCTTCCTCCCTGGCAACGACGCCATAAATATTACCGCTTGAACCAACAGCGGACCTAAAGGGGTTCTTAAGAGGGCAACTGCTAGGTTAAGGGACACAATGGAGGCTTAGCCTACTATCACCACAACTAAGTCTCCCTGTTCTTTACGGACTTTCACTGATGGGAGGAATCCCGGTAGTGTAGGGATTCACTTGTAAAGTATAGGTCAATGGACAGGTAAGAAGTGACCTTGAAAACTCTTTCCCAAGGATGGAGTGAAGAATGGAGCTTGCTTGCTTTTTAAGCAAGGGACTTGGTCCACCAGGGATAAGGGGTGAGGATTGGAGGGTTGAGGGAGAAAGGATAGGCTTATGAACACGTTTCTCAATCCCTATGACCCTTGGGAAACTTGGATTCCCAAATGGCCTTTGACAATAATCTTTATTGACCACACGGGCCAAGTGGACCCATCCCAAGTTCGGGGATGGAATGTAGAAAACAATGATGGTTCCTATCCTGGCCAAGGAGAGAGGAAAGGACCACTCATGGATACTTGCTTCAAAAGGTTGAATTTATCCTATTGAGGTTTAGTCTTGGGGATGCTTAGGCACAATTCGATCCCAGAGCTAGGGCTTGAGATTCTCGGAGATTCCACCGTTAGAATTGCCTCAAATTTGGAGAAGGGGGGACTTGCCACCGCAGTAGCCTATAGGAGATTGAAAATTTTCCTTGGGTCAATTCTCAAGGAAATTGATGCCCTAGGTGACCTAATGGGGCTAGAATTGGGGAAAAAAGGGGAAAATGGTAAAAAGAGGGTTAAAATGATCACCCTTTTTGAGGGATTAGTGCCCAGTTCACTTGGGGATATGGAGTCAAGGATAATGATGAGTAAGAACTTGGTTTCTTGATCAAGGAGGCCCAAAAAGTCAACTTCATTCAATGTTGAGAGAAAGAAAAGAAAAGTGACCTCCAAGCATGATACTTCAAAGTAAAAGATGCAAGCTTCTCGAGATGAATAAATCTCTAGGACATTTCATTCATATAACATTGGCCCATACATTAAATTAGCTAAAACATGCTCAATTCCATATTTCAATAATGCAACAACTAGACCTAATTTTAGCAGTATGCATCAACAAGAACAATAGCATTAAAGTTTACTTACAATGTTATAGAGTATATCCAATCAATATTTTGTTTGCTCAATAAAGCTCCAAGACAAGGGAAATATCCCAAATCCATACATCAAAATCATCCATCTCCAAAAATATACACCAAGGAAAAAAAGTGTGAAATTCTCTATGATTAGAGAGATCCCAAGTCAAGTGATGATACAAATGAGTGTAGCTAACACCAATATATAGCCTCCTAAGGAGTTCGAATGAGCTTATGGGCTTACATTAGCCCCTAATGATAAAATAATGTGCAAATAAAACCCCTATTGGTGACAAGCCCACCAAACTAGCTCTTAAGTGTAAAAATAAGCCTTACAAGGGGCCAAATAATAATATGTGCATGTCATACGGCCCTCTAAAGGCTCAATATTATCTCGAAGTGCCATGTTGAGGAATAAATTCCTTGGAATATGATGGACAAGGGGGTAGCCTCTTGTTCTCCAAGTAGTAGACCAGTGGTGCTCCCATTATGTATGAGGGCACATAGATGACCCCATGGGTCTCCATATGAATCCTCTGCAAGGGTCTAGGTGGTGGAATGAATGCTGCAATGACCTCGTACAAGGCTTGGGACACTTGTCAAGAGTGTGGGGCTCCTGTGGGGGCTTGCTGGGCATAATGTACCAAACATATCATCATCATCCCAAAGGTGGATCGATAGTAATCTTTGAGAATCCATGAAGATCCGGGGAGTGTTGTCTGCTGCTGTGGAGCTCCATGGCTGTCTATGCACACGCTACATGTGCCAATGTAGAGTTCTATGGGTTAGGATCCTACATAAGTTCCAATGTGTCCCCTGGAATTCCAATACAACAAGTCATTAAAATAATTGGGTAAAAAGCTTACAAGTCATGGATAACAACGTGGGCACTTCATAATGGCATGCCCTTCCGTAGTGGGCTTTAGCATGTGCTAGTGTCTCTAGGCTCCAAAGGTGTTAGCCAAGTACCTTATTTCTTCCTACTGCAAAATAGACAAGGATGATGGAGAGAGACATGCCTTCAAATAGGAATGATCCTACTGGATTCTCCGCTCATCCTAAAAGAAAGAACAATGCAGGTTCAACGAAGCAATGTCAAGGAAGATTGTGGTTCAAAGATGGAAGGAAGGGAATATGCTTCATTTGTAACAAGTTTGGCCACTATGGTGGGGAGTTACTTGATAGAAGGGATACACCTCGGGATGTTGACAACAACTACCACAACAATTTCCGGGGCAACAACAATCAAAGGAATGGCAGATTCAATAACAAAGGAAAAAGGAATGCGCTCGCTACTCAACACGGAAATGGTCGACTTCCCAAAAGATCAAGAAACTCCAGGTATGATGAATCTAATGTTGTAGATAACAAGCAAAAATAATGTTATCTTATACTCGCCCTCTCTACTGCCTTTCCCCCTAATACCTTGGGAAATCAGTTGATTGATAGTGGTGCCTCAAGGCACTTCACTGGGTATAAGGAAGCGCTTTCGAATCTGATAGAAAAGGATACAAATTTGGAAATCATTATTGGAGACAATGCTACATATCCTGTGAAAGGAGTTGGGAATGTTACTCTACAATTAAATCAAGGTAGCACCATTCATCTACAAGAAGTACTATATGTACTTGATATAAAGAAGAACCTGGTATCCATCTCGAAAATGGAGGATAAAGGATTCAGGTTGACATTCATCGATGGTAAGGTATGTGTTTGGAAAATAAATTTCCAAGAAACATTTACTCTTGGATTTAGGGTTGATAGCCTATATCAAATTGGAGGAAGCCCATTGGGAGATATGTCTTGCGACACATCTCTTCAATCCAAATTATGGCATCGGAGGTTTTCTCATTTACATTACAAGGCTCTACTCGATGCAAGGAAGATGGTGACATGTATGCTCGAATTTAAAGTAGAACATGAAGGTGTTTGTCAGGGATGTGCCGAAGGAAAACATACAAGGGGACCATTCCCCTCAAGTGATAGCAAGACTACCGACATTTTGCAATTGGTTCATTTGGATCTATCTGGTATGTTTCCTGTGACATCTTTGGGAGGATATTTATATTATGCTATCTTTGTGGATGACTTCTCTCACAAAACTTGGATTTATTTCTTGAAGAATAAGGACGAAGTGTTCACATGGTTTCGCTCTTTCAAAGCCTTGGTCGAAAATCAAACAGGGAAGAAGATCAAAATATTGAGGACCGATAATGGAACCAAATATGAATCAAATGAATCAAATGAGTTCAATGACTATTGTAGAGAAGCTAGCATTAAGAGGGAGACTACTACCTCATATACTCCTGAGCAAAATGGAGTTGCTGAAAGGAAGAATCATTCCATTATAGAAGCTACCCATGCTATGCTTCATGATCAAGGTCTTTCGAAGTTCTTATGGGCAAAAGCTGCCAACACTACCGTGTATGTTCAAAATATATACCCTCATCAAGCCCTGGACTCCAAAACTCTCGAAGAAGTTTTCGCTGGTAAAAAACCTGATGTTTCTCGCTTTAGAATTTTTGGTAGCCTCGTGTATTTTCATGTACTGAAAGAAAAGAGAAGCAAATTGGATGCATCTGGGAAGAAAAGAACATTTGTGGGCTGCAGTGAAATTTCAAAGGCATATAGAATCTATGTGCCTGGTCAAAGAGAAGTGGAGATAAGTCATGATGTCACCTTCGATTAAGATGCTGCGCTTGGGAAGATTAGGAACCTTCCTATTCCAAGGAAGGACAAAGAAGCAGACACATGAAACTAGGGAGAACCGCAGGATGAGCCGATGCCCAATGTTGAAGGACCAATGGACCCCATTGATCCACCTCCTCTTGAGCCCTCCTCCTCAAAATGGAGACCCTCATGGCTTAGGGAAACTCTCAAAGATGCCGAGAGACATATTGCACCAAGGGGGACATTTCGTGAAAGTGAGAAGCTGAATAGGTACCATGAGTACTTAACTACCATGAGCACCATCATTCAAACTCAGTTGTGCACATTTGAAGAAGCTGTGAAGCACCAAGTATGGAAGGATCCTATCAACGAAGAGTATGAGTCGATTATGAAGAATGATGTCTGAGATGTGGTCCATAGATCCAAGGACAAATCTATTGTCACCTCTAAATGGCTCTCTGCAAGATCAAGCATGAAGCTGATGGAAGTGCTGAAAAGTTCAAGGCCAGGTTTGTTGCTCGAGGCTTCTCTCAAAAGGAAGGTGTGGACTATGATGAGATATTTGTGCCAGTTGCCCAATATACCATAGCCGTTCGATTATAGCCCTTGCTGCCTCGCAAGGATGGAACCTACATCAGATGGATGTCAAAACCTCTTTCTTGCATGGTTCACTTAAGGAGCAAGTCTATGTAGAACAACACAAGGGTTTCGAAGTCC
>APFE030287435.1:41947-133950 GCA_000404065.3 Pinus taeda | reverse complement strand
GGTTCTTTTGTGTATTTATATCAAGGTGCTCAGCTCTTTCTCTCATCATCTTTCATTCATTTCATTCATTTCTATCTATCTTTCAGAGTTGTCCTGATGATGGACCCCCTTTGGGGTTTGAAACGTCGACAGACTGAACTGGAAACTGTGGATAATCCGGAACATGAAGCTACAAAAAAACTTCCACAGAGGCTTAAAATCCAACAATATTTTATATTCTCTAAGGGGCTAGAGTTGCAGGTGACATAATATAGTCAAGTTTATACTCAAATTACTCACAATTTTGAGAGGATTTCATTGGTGTAGTTTGTTTCTAGATTTGTGCAATCCATTTTTAGGTCACTCCGAGAATTGGAGTTATAATGATGTATTTTTCCATGTACTTTAATAGATTTTTATTGAAATGAATGAAGAGGCTTCCCCACTATTGAATTAGGGCCTCGAGTCATAGTCCAACTGGATAAACTCCGTTATCAAACTTTTTGTGTGCATTGTCTTTATGGTCTTATTTTTGTTTCATGTTTTTAAAGTGTTTGCACATATAGTTTAACATGTTCTTTTCATTTAATTCTGAAAACATCAATGAATTAAAGATCTTGGATCACAATGGGATTAGGCAATTTAGCATCTACTTCCCACCCAAACATATGGGGTCTATGGAAAAGGTGTATTGGGGTGAGTAGTATATTCATAATTATATTAAATTAGAGACTTGACTAGTTTGAGAAAAATTATTAGATTGAAAAACGTGATATATTTTAGAATAAAAGTGTTAAAATTTACAATTTTTAAATTAAAAAAAATATAATAAATGAAAAATATTCTTAGGGTATACATGATCAAAATAGTGTAATTAAAAGTGTGTGAAATATTTTTCACCTATAAAACCCAAAAATACATGTATCTTCCACTCCAAATTTTATGACTTCACCAACCTTACAAATTCCCTTTTGAACTAGGAAGGATTATACATGATAGCCAAGATCTAAAGTTCTTGGAACCCATTCCTAAAAAACAGCTAGCAAGTGCTATAGTGTGCCCAGGGTGGGATATAATAGTCATTCTCACATTCCACTTCATTTTTTACTGAAAATTTGTCTTACACCATGGATAACCATATCTTATGGTCTAACAAGCCCCCGTTCCTTCGTTGTAGGCAATAAGAGGTAGGGGAAGGTCCGTTCCCTTGGCAAGAAATTGATGAGGCAGTGTTAGCCCGCTGGTCAGAGTAGCATCTAAGGTGATGCGCATTTAACTGATTTCTTTCGCAAGTGCTTTGAAGAGTCTAGAATTAAGAAGTTATCTTTACTATTATTTTAATTGGTGTATATTCTGACACTTTGAATTTATCTGTAGAATGTTCAAATTGTCTGCAACCTTTTTTATCTCTTTTCTCCTTAGGAATTTAAAAAATTCACTTTGGAAACCTCATTTCCTAACTTAAAATATTTCCATTAATTGTGAATTTCTAGAACTCTAACACAATTCTCAAGAATACTAGGGTTTTGGGCTTTTAGCATTGATTCTCGATTATTATTGAAAAATAAAATTTGTTGTGCGGTGAAATAGACAACGAGAAAGTTTGAAATTACAATAATAAAATTATATAACTAGTTTAGTTGATAATTGTGCCATGGATCTTAATCTGGAATTTAATCATTTGTACTATGTTGTAACGATTTTTGAAATATTTAAAATTAATTATTTTAAAATTGAAAAGAATCCAAGTTGATGCATATAAACTAGCCATTTAATTTAAACAAGTGGTGAAGCTAGCGTAAAAATACTACATCGCGTGGGTGAAACGCATAAACGTATTCATGTCTAAGTGGCCTTCAACCCTAGCTCGAATAACACAGGGTAGATCTGTGTAGCGTTGAAGGCAAGACCAAGGAACCTTGCCACCAGAGCTATAAACTTCCAGCTGGACACATAGTCAATAAGTCTCAAGGAAAAAGAAAGAAAGATACATTTTAATGTTTAATAGGTTAAAGATAGTTTATGGGACAGATTGCTTCTTCATCTGCTTGATGTTTTCAACGCTTTTTCTGTGAAGCTTCACAATAAATGCTCCCAGGCTCTCGACAAACCTCTAATTAAATAGATTATCCCAAGAGATAGCTTCAGTGTATCTGCATAACTTTTCCGGTTGTCTTGGAAGGCCTCACATTCTAAAATGAAATGTTTTTCTTTTTCCACTTTTCGGGAGAACAAAAAATGCATACCCTTTCATTCCACACTTTCCAACACCCTGTTTCAGATTTCTCTACACTTCTTACACCTGCAAATAAAGACACTACGAGACGGAAATCGTGGATCTGACGACGGAGTGTGCCAAGAAAATATTCTAAAACCGTTTATTTTGCTTCTGCTGGAGGATCTTATTTTTCTTTTTTTCCAGCCAGCTCAACGATACTGATTTATTTATTTACTCTATTCCGGAGAAAAGAAAACTCTATAATTCCAACATGGAAATGACGTGGAACAGACCTGGGAACCAGACTAGAGCCCCTTCTTTACGATGACACCACCCATTCATTATTCACAACTCCTTCATTGCGATGAGACTAAACCCATTAATTGTTGTTTCTTTATGAGTGAAACCAAGAAGAGGTTGGAAATAACAATTACTCAGGAATGCAACTTGGTCTATATTCACTTTTTTAGAGGGTAAGTTAACTGAGTTAAGTGTGAGTTAGGTTGAATTATATATATTGAAAAGTCTAAATTGAGTGTGGGTGCATGTTAAGTTATTTTGAGCTATTCAATAGACAAAAAAGTTTAAATGTCCCTCACATGGTTCATTGTAATCACGTTAAATCAAATCAAATTTTGGTTGATGAATACATGAGCAACAAATCAAATTGTTTATGTATTAAACTTTGTGTATTTTCTCCTGTGCCTTTCCAACAAATTGACATCAGAACCAAAGAGGAACAATGACTATCAACAAATTGACATCAGAACCAAAGAGGAACAATGACCATGCAAGTGTTAAGTCACAGTGAACTAGAATTAGATTTTATTTATTTATTTATTTTCGCCACCTCTCATCAATATGCCTTAGCTTGTCAATTTTTCTGGAGGGCCGAAGCCCTGATCGCATAAGCCATCATCATTGCGTTCTAGCAGATGTGAGTCGCCCAACTTTTCAAATAAATACTAGCATAGATCCATCTTAAATACGGTTCTAACATGAGCCCAGACAGATCCAATTTCTTCACATGAATTTTTTTTATGAGTAGACATTGTTTAAATGCTTTGTATAATTTTAAAATTTTTTTTTTTTATTTTATTGGACATGGCAAAATTTCAACTTGAATGACGGACAAGCAACATTACACATTATACGAGACTCTAGAATAAGTCTCTAACTCAATATTTTTTAAAAATAAAAATAAAACTTATTAAAAAGCTTTTTTCAAAACTACGAGATCAAAATTTTTTTTGGAAGAGGCATAGCGAAGGTTTAGTTGAAAAGTTTTTTCCTTAAAAGGGCCTTCGAAAATTTGAAAGTTTAAAAGAAAATATTTAATTTAAGATATAAGGAAGGTTTATTTGCACTGAAGAAGGTGCATTGAAGTTTAAAGCATTTAAAGTTTGAATGTTTTATGAGCATAAGGAAAAATAAGGTTCGTATATAAACTTTTTTCAGAACGACGAGGTCAAAGTTTTTTTAGAAGAGACATAGCGAAGGTTTAGTTGAGAAGTTTTTATCTGAAAAGGGCCTTCGAAAATTTGAAAGTTTAAAAAAAAATATTTAATTTAAAATATAAGGAAGGTTTATTTGCCTTGAAGAAGGTGCATTGAAGTTTAAAGCATTTAAAGTTTGAATGTTTTATGAGCATACAGAAAAATAAGGTTCGAATATATTTTCGAAAGAATTTTAAAAGTAATTTTTATTTTCTTTTTAAAGGAGAATTAAAAAATGGTTTTTTTATTAGAAAGTGTGTTTAGAGTTTTACAAAAGATTATTTATTTGTAATATTATGGTATTTTGTCAAGTATGTTAGTGTTTTGGGTGTTTGTTAAAAATTGTATTTGTTTTTGAGGTGATATAAGAGATAGTTTCATGCAATCAAGAAAACAACTATAAGACATAGGAAAGACAACATTCATGAGTTGCAAAGTGTCACTGAAGAAGATTAAACAAAGAAACAAAAAAGAAGAGGCAAAGATTGTTGCCATGTTTAAAAAGGTTTAGGTCACAACCGAGGAACTAAGAAATTCAACAGAAGATTGAAAAGAGATCAAGAGTGATTGGTGTAGCTTTGATTAGCTACCACCTCCTAAGTTTACTGGTGAATATTTTTAATTTGAGTTATCAAAACTTTAACTTTTCTACGAGCTAAAGAGTTAATTGAGTACGAGTCTAATAACCCATATGATGAAGTATGTGATGCTTTAGCATTGAATTTTATAAAACAAGGATTGGATGAGAAGTTTTTGTGCAAGGTAACAAAAGCTACAACTTCCAAGGAAGCATGGAAGATCTTGGAAGAAGGATTTGGTGCAAGGAGGGGTGACATGCAACAATAAGATGTGTCAAAACTTGTTGAGTCAGCCACAGATCTGAGAGTAGAGGAGAAAGACTCCGAGAGGACAACAAAGCTTGGAGAATCCCACTCTCAGATCTACAGTTAACTAAAAAAATTGTGACACATATTGTTGTTGTACTTCACTCCCCCTTGCACTAAAGTTTGATAGTGTTTTGGGTGAAGATTATGCCTTGCGAGGGTGCCTATTAAAGTTCATTTTTTTTAGGGGTGATATGAAAGATAGCCTCATGCAATCAGGCAAGAAACTATAAGACATAGGAAAGACAACAGTCATGGGTCACAAAGCACGATTGAAGAATATTAAACAAAGAAATCGAAGAGAAGAGGCAAAGATCAATGCCATGTTTAGAAAGGTTCAAGCCATAACCGAGGAATTGAGAAGTCTAGTAGAAGTCAAAAAAGAAATTAGGGGTGATTGGTGTAGCATTGATTTGCTACCAGCTCTTAAGTTTACTAGTGAATATTTTGAATTTTGGGTTATCAAAATGCTAAAATTTTCTACAAGTTAAAGAGTTAATTGAGTACTAGTCCAATAACTCATATGATGAAGTATGCGATGTTTTAGCATTTAATTTTATACAACAAGGATTGGATGAGAATGTTTTATGGAAGGTAGAAAAAGCTACAACTTCCAAGGAAGCATGGAAGATCTTGGAAGAAGAATTTGGTGCAAGGGGGAGTGACATGCAACAGTAAGATGTGTCACAATTTGTTGAGTCAGTAGCAAATCTTCAAGAGGAAATTCTTTTCACTTTTCAATAAGAGAACAAATCGTAACACATGTTAAGCTCCATTAATCTGGAAACCAACTGCTGCCTATAATTATGGAAACCAACTGCAGTCTTTCCTTAATTTCTGGAAACCAACTGCAGTAATTTCCTTAAATTAAGGAAATCAACTACAGTTAATTAATTTTCTTGTTGGGAGCTTCTGAAGTGGTCCATTACTCCATCTGGAGTTCTCTACCTTGATCTGTGGAACACCTGACACATAGCCATCAGAAGCTTGATGGAAGCTTGGCTATAAATTCATATGTTTGGTCCCCAAGCTAGCATCTCAATCCCCTTCAGTTTTTACACCATCTAGTTGAGAGAGCAGAGCTTGGAAGTGCCTTCAAACTTTCTGTATTCCTTTCTTTTTCTTAGAAGAAGCTGGAGTGTTGTTTCAGTAAATAAATCAAGTGGACTATGGTTTGCAGCAAGAGCGTTATCAATGGCTGGAGGTAATGTATTTATCCTGGGCATTAAAGTTTCATTTTTAGATTTTTTAAAATATTCAAAATTGCTGTTGTAAATCTAACATTGGTATCAGAGTGTAACATTTATCTCTACCTTGGTTGTGGGCTTATGAATAAAATTATCTTTATTCTAACCAAGCATTTTGTTACACAATTCATGAATTTTCGTAAAGCATTTGACTGGGTAGACAATTCAAACAAATTGCCACAATGTTGTAATTGGTTATTCTGCAGAATAATTTCTCGTTAGATGAACACTTTGTTTCTTAACGACGGTGTTCATATCAGTGCCCCATTGTCTGACATTTGTAATCATGCCATTAAATCGACTTTTGCGACTAAACCTCAGCAGAAAAAGAACAAATACAATGTGACCACAAAATTAGAGGTCCAAAACATGCTAAGGATTGCTCTCATAGGATTCTAATTTAAATTTTGAAGACAATTTTCTTTTTTTGAAAACCTAAACTTATCACGTAAAAATTTCATATGAGTGCTTTGCGATGTGACCTATATTTGACGATTGTTGTCTAGTCAAATGGTTTAAGCAATTAACTGCTTTTGATATAGTTCAATGGGTCATGCTAGACATAATTCATGGACTTTAAATTTTAAAGGCCTGCATTTTCTGTTGTTCATGCTATATATATACATGAAGTTCAGATTTAACATTATTGAAATTTAATTGTTAATTAGAAGAATCGTTATATCAGCTTACATTTTGTGCTCATATTTAATTTGCGTAAAGCAGTGCTTTAATTTAATTTTAATTTTATTTATCTTGTGAGCAAAATAGCTTGTTTGCTGGTCTATTTTTGTTTGTTTTATAAACTTAAGGATGGAGCCTGAAGTCAAGCCAGCTAGCCTTCGAACTGCATTTGCTATGCAAGTGCAAAGTAGATCAATGCTGCTTCAGTCAATCTCCGGGTTTTGTTTATAAATTGAACAATCGATTTGCAGTAATTTACGGTAATGCTGACTGCTTTAACTTTAATTTTGATTTTGTGAAGAATTATTACTGTTGTTTACCATAATGCTTACATTTATGGCAGTCATTTACGTTATATAGATTTTATTTAAAATGTCAATTTGACTTACTTCTTTCAGTAAACATTATTTTTACTGGTTAAATTTTTGTTTATGCCATTTATGTAAAGAATAATGTCTAGTGATCCATATAATTTTAATTAATTAGAGAATAGCCAGAACATCTTTAATTAAATAAAATTATATATTTAGATTGGTTAGATCACATAAAGATTATTTAGACATTAAATTGTAATTAATTAGATTAAATATAATAAATTTTATCCTACAGGAATTTTTATTATATTTATGTAATTAATTAGGATAAAATTTCATAACCTACCCACAGGAGTTATGAATTTATAGTTTTATCATAAAGTTCAAAACAATGAATAATTGAATCTGCTTGAATTAAAAATTTAGCCCATAGGTAATTTTTATGTCATTAGTTTCAATTTTGAGCATGATTTACATTGGTAAAACATGAAATTTTATTAAGCTTCAATTTTAACATAAGCATGTGATTTTTAATTTTGATGCAGTAGTACAACTTGCAAATTTCTCTAAAATTCGTTGTGACATTCCCGAACTTAAGGGAGATAACTATAAGGTTTGGAAGGAGAGATTCTCCTTCATTTGGGGTGGATGGACATAGATTATGCTATTAGGAAAGATGAACCACCGGCACTCACTAATACCAGCACTGCAGCGGACATCACACTTTATGAATGATGGGAGTGATCCAATCGTCTAAGCATGATGTTCATTAAGACTAAAATTTCAGCTGGTATTCATGGTTCTGTTGATCAGCATGAAAAGGTCCAAGACTTGTTGAAGGCCATTGACGATCAATTCGTCACTTTAGACAAGGCACTAACAAGCACCCTAATCATGAAGTTCTCATCCCTAAGACTCACCAGTGTGAAAGGTGTGCATGAGCACATCATGCAGATGAGGGACACTGTGGCTCAATTGAAGAAACTCGAGGTTGATATATCGGAGTCCTTCCTAGTGCACTACATATTGAACACCCTTCCGCACCAATATGGACCTTTCAAAATCTCATACAACACACATAAGGATAAATGGTCAATTAATGAACTCATGACCATGTGTGTTCAAGAGGAAGAGAGACTGGTGATGGAACTGGGAGAGAGTGCAATGCTGACAACACGTGGAAAGGGCAAATCTCAAGCCAATCGGAAAGGTAAAGGTAAAGTACCTCCCCAAGCCAGTATCAAGAAGGATTCCAAGTGTGTCTTCTGTAAGAAGAAGGGACACATGAAGAAGGAATGCGCCAAATTTCAGAAATGGCTTGCAGACAAAGGTAATTTGATCTCATTTGTTTGTTATGAATCTAATTTGGTTAATGTTAATATTAACACATGGTGGATTGATTCTGGATCAACAATTCACATTTCGAATTCCTTGTAGGGTTTGCAAAACCTAAGGAAACCAGTGGGAAGTGAGCAAAGCATCTTATCAGGAAACAAGATGGGCTCGCATGTGGAAGCTATAGGAAAATGTTATTTAACTTTAAGTAGTGGCTTTGTTTTAGAATTAGAAAAGACCTTTTATGTTCCAAGTTTTTCTAGAAACTTGATTTCAGTTTCAAGGCTTGTACCTTTTGGATATTTCTTAAACTTTTCAGAAAAATCTTTCAGTCTATTTTATAAATCTGATTATGTTGGGAATGGTATTTTGTCTAATGGTCTTTACTGCATTAATTTACAAAACAATGTCCCTTATGATTCAATGCATGTTCACACTGGCACTAAAAGGTGTGTTATTAAAGAAGATTCCTCTAAATTATGGCACCGGAGACTAGGTCATATCTCCATAGAAAGAATTAAAAGATTGGTAAATGAAGGGGTACTTAATACTCTGGATTTTACTGATTTTGAGACTTGTGTGGACTGCATAAAGAGAAAACAGACCAACAAGTCAAAGAAAGGTGCCAATAGGAGTTCGTACATATTAGAAATCATACACACTGATATATGTAGTCCAGACATGGAATCACATGGTCAGAGATACTTCATCTCTTTTATAGATGATTACTCACGATATATGTATCTCTACATGCTTCATAAAAAGAGCGAAGCATTAGATGCCTTTAAGATCTTTAAGGCTGAAGTAGAGAAACAATGCGGCAAGCAAATTAAGATCGTGAGATCAGATAGAGGTGGAGAATATTATGGTAGATACACAGAAGATGGACAAGCACCTGGGCCATTCGCTAAATTTCTTCAAGAGCATGGGATTGTTGCCCAATACACCATGCCTGGTTCACCCGACCAGAATGGTGTAGTAGAAAGAAGAAACCGAATTTTATTGGACATAGTGCGGAGTATGCTTAGCAGCTCTAATCTTCCTAAATCCTTGTGGACTGAAGCACTTAAAACGACAGTGTATATATTAAACTGAGTTCCAACCAAGGTGGTTCCTAAAACACCATTTGAATTATGGAAAGGTTGGAAACCGAGTTTGCGACATATGCGCGTTTGGGGATGCCCATCTGAAGTGAGAATTTATAATCCACAAGAGAAGAAGCTGGACCCAAGGACCATTAGTGGGTATTTCATTGGATATGCTGAAAGGTCTAAAGGTTACAAATTTTACTGTCCATCTCACAACACTAGGATTGTGGAATCAAGAAATGCAAAGTTTCTTGAAAATGACTTGATCAGTGGGAGCGATCAAACCAGGAACATATTTTATGAAAAAGATCATTCAAAATCTCAACCTTCCACCTCAAGTGATAGATTGGTTATTGTTCATAGCACCCCTCAAATACAAACTGGTGTTGAACAACCAATTATTGAAGTTCCACAAGTTGCTGACGATATTCCAGTAGATCAAGGAGTTCAAGAGTTGCCAAGAACTTTTGAACAACAAGTTGAACCACATACTTCTCAGGAAGATGATGGTAAAACATTAAGAAGATCTACTAGACCAAAGAGATCAGTAATTCCTAATGATTATGTTGTGTATCTACAAGAATCTGACTACAACATTGGAGCCGAAAATGATCCCAAGTCATTTGCACAAGCCATGAGTTGCAAAGAATCAGAACTATGGTACAATGCCATGAAGGAAGAGATGAATTCCATAAAGATTAACGAAGTCTGGGATCTTGTTGAGTTGCCTAATAGTGCAAAAGCCATTGGATGTAAATGGGTCTTTAAGACAAAGAAAGACTCATTCGACAACATTGAGAGTTACAAGGCAAGACTTCTTGCTAAAGGATTCACTCAGAAAGAAGGAATTGACTACACTGAGACTTTTTCTCCTGTATCTAAGAAAGATTCCTTGCGCGTTATTATGGCATTAGTAGTCCATTTTGACTTGGAGTTGCAACAAATGGATGTGAAAATGACTTTTCTTAATGGAGATCTAGAGGAGGAGGTTTACATGAAACAACCTGAAGGATTCCCCTCTAGTGACGGTGAGCAATTGGTTTGCAAGCTCAAGAAGTCATTATATGGTTTAAAACAAGCATCCTGCCAATGGTATTTGAAATTCCATAATGTAATTTCTTCTTTCGGTTTTGTAGAAAACATTATGGATCAATGTATATACCTAAAAGTTAGTGGGAGTAAAATTTGTTTTCTTGTTTTATATGTGGATGACATTTTGCTAGCAATCAATGATAAATGTTTGTTACATGAGGTGAAACAATTCCTCTCTAAAAATTTTGATATGAAGGATATGGGTGAAGCATCTTATGTCATTGGCATTAAGATCCATACAGACAGATTTCGAGGCATCTTGGTTCTATCTCAGGAAACCTATATCAATAAAATTTTAGAGAGATTTCGGATGAAGGATTGTTCACCAAGTGTAGCTCCCATTGTGAAGGGTGATAGGTTCAATTTGAACCAATGCCCGAAGAACGACTTTGAAAGGGAACAAATGAAGAACATTCCATATGCTTCTGTTGTTGGAAGCCTAATGTATGCTCAAGTCTGCACAAGACCTGACATTGCATTTGTTGTGGGAATGTTGGGACGATATGAGAGTGATCCAGGTTTAGACCACTGGAGAGCTGCAAAGAAAGTAATGAGGTACCTTCAAGGAACCAAAGACTACATGCTTATGTATAGACCGACAGACACTTTGGAAGTAATTGGCTACTCAGATTTTGACTTTGCTGGATGTGTTGATTCATGCAAAACAACATCAGGATACATTTTTATGATGGCCTGTGGAGCTGTATCATGGAGGAGTGCCAAGCAGACCTTGATTGCCACTTCCACTATGGAAGCTGAGTTCGTCTCTTGTTTTGAGGCTACTTTACATGGTGTATGGCTTAAGAGTTTCATTTCTGGCCTTAGAATTATGGATTCTATCTCTAAGCCATTGAGAATATATTGCGACAATTCAGCTGTTGTTTTTATGGCTAAAAGCAACAAAAGTGGGAGTCTAAATAAACACATTGACATTAAGTATTTAGTTATAAGAGAACATGTTAAAGAAAAGAAAGCGGTCATTGAGCACGTCAACACTGAGTTGATGATCGTTGATCCTTTAACTAAGGGCATGCCACCATTTAAATTCAAGGATCATGTAATAAATATGGGACTTGGTTCCATTATGTAGTTTCTCATTGTTTGGACAATGTTATTTTAATGAAATTCTTAATTATTGTGATGTTTTTCTCATATTTATGTGCACCTTAATTTGATTAGAGAAAATTCATCTGTGTAGGACCAAGAATAAACATAGGGTTTATTCATTAAGAAATTGTTGCCACATAAATTATAATAAGAATAAATACATAGTGATACATGGAAGACAATACTCGTCATTAGAGGACTTATCGCCATGATTCATGTATCTATTACTTAATACAGATTATCAATGGGTTTTAAGATGAGACATTAAGATTGGAAGTATGGACCAAGTGGGAGAATGTTAAGCTCCATCTCCCATAACAGCCATTGACTCTTTGGAATATGTCTGCGCCCGAATTAGCTCCCTTTGATGCCGATTTATTATGGAAACCATCTGCCAACGGATTCCATTAATTAAGGAAACTATGTGTGGTTAAATTAATTTATGGTTAGGAGGTTCTGAAGTGGTCCACTACTCCATCTGGAGTTCTCTACCTTGATCTGTGGAATACCTGACACATAGCCAACAGAGGCTTGATGGAAGCTTGGCTATATATTTATCTGGTTGGTCCCCAAGCTTGCATCTCAATCCCTTTCAGTTTTACACCAAGTGAGAGAGCAGAGCTTGGAAGTGCCTTCTAGATTTTCTGTATTCTTCTTATTTCTGCTTGCGTGAGGTGGTTCTGTCCCCACTGTGCATAGATTCAAACTCGGTTGGGCCCTTTTTGACCGAACCCTATCAACGTTCTTTGTTCTTGGGTCACCAATTTGACCCCGACACTATTTTAAAGCGTTGCGCTGTTCACAAGTTACCTGTTCTAACTTGGTTGGCCTGAAGGTCACTAGCTCTCACCCAGTTCGCTGTTCACAGGTCGCCTGGTTCAGCCATCGTTGAAAGAAATGGCCCATGTTTTGGAACCTGTTTTCGTTCTGCTACATGATTTATTGGTTTAACTGTGCGTAAGGATTAAGCCAGTTCAATCGTTATGGCTTGTTTAAATTAATAAAGTCTGCAAAGTTTGGAGCTGCTTAAACACTTCAGTTTTATTTTCATTCCTTTCAAGCCAACGGCAGAAAACAAAAGAAGGAACTGCCAGAAGAGTTGCAAAAAGTTTGCAATCAAAGTCTGAGCATCATCAATCAATGGCTCGAGGTATTTTTTATTTGGGCATTTAAGTTTTCGATTCTATGTTTATTCCACATTAAGTTCAGATTTAGCATTGCTGAAATTCGATTGTTAATTAGAATAATCACTTCATTTGCTTACAATAAATTAATATTATAGTTAAAATGTGTGTGTCTGAATGGTAAAAATAACTAATATTTTAGATATATAAATTAAATAAAAAGATATCAAAGATAAAAATGTTTTTGAGTGAGTTAAATTTTCTTAAAGTAAAAAATATATGTATTTCTGAAATATAAATTATATAAATTGTTAAAATGTCTTTGTGACATAAAACTTATCCAAGTAAAAATTGCTAAGTATTTCAGAGGTATAAATTATGGAAATTTATATCATAGTTGAAATGTTTTTGTGTGGGTAAATTTTATCCAAGTAAAAATTAATAAGTGTTTCAAATATGTAAAGCAAAATTTGATATATGATTTACATGCTTTTTTTAGGTACATGTTAAGAAAAAAGAAAAATATAAATATGTTGAGAGAGGTGGGAGATGAGGGAAACCAACATAGATCTATCTTAAATCAGGATCTACCAAGTATCCAGAGATTTGATCCATCTCAATGCTCAGTGGATCTTGAGTTAAGATAAATCTATACTAATAATATTAACAACAAAGATCTTTTTTTTTTAAATAAAAAAATGGTAGAGTGTAACTGGTTTTTTTGTTTTCTATATTTTTAATTAATTTTATTGACAATTTTGTAAGAATTAATATAATTTAAAATTTTGAATGGTGTACTAACACTTCAAAATCCTTTAACAATAAAACTAAAATTATTTATACATTAAAATACAATTTAATCAACAAAAACTGATCTAGGTGAGACTCTTGCAAATGGATTCTAAATACCAAAACTTTAGAAGAGAGAATTAGTGATAGGACTTGCTTTCTTATTGCTTGTATCTTCCTACATCACTATCTTCCTACATCACTGGGTATGGATGAAGCCTCCAAAAATTTGAACTAAGAATAAGACTCTACAAACCAGAGCTGATAATCGAACTGGCTTTCATCATCAATTTTTTATTAAAAAATCGAAACTAAAATTAATAATTATACCGCTTCTATAAATATTCTTGTGTGAAGGATGATTAAGACGGGAACCCATTTAAGAGAAATGGAGAAGAAGTTATTTATTATATACATAATGTCACCTTTGTACCTTAATACATTCAACCAGGTAAATGTGATGCACTCTGTTAAAATTCAGCATGAGCTTTGATTTATAAGGCTCATTGCAAAATCTCTGTGAGATGTGATCCATTTATAAAATCAATAGACTATGATGAAACTATACATTTATATATTAATTTATAGAGGGGGCATATTTACTGCTCCATTATTCAAGTAGCAGAGGCGATTTATGACGTTTAATTGGAAGCAGGTAATTCTTGATCCAACCCATTTGACAGCACGGTTCTTGCCTTTGAGGAAATGCATGGGCACGGCTCGCCGACGACCTCATCACTGTATATCGGCTAAGAACCAGTAGACCCATCTTTATACCAAGCCTGCGGACTTTCAGTCTCAAGCCCCTTTTTCGCCATGGGAGGTTTGCCTGCTTCGAGATTTTGCCGAACAGTTTCTCGGCAATTTTGTGGCGTCTGATTTGCTCGTGCTTTTCTTCACTGATATTCAATTTCTCGTACGATGATGTCTCTGGCGGCCCCTTGCGCAGTAAGTTTCGCAGGTATCTGCCCAATGCCATGAATTTCTTCATTCCTGGTGTTTTCGACCAACCGCACATAGATCAGATTCCGTGTCCACTGCCAAAAGAAAATACGAACGAATCATCAGACATACAAATCGAAATCGTGGATCAAAGATCTACATTACTGAAAAACAACTATTCTCCAGTATCTACATAGTAAAATATCCCGTGAAGCAACCAGAAGAATGTACACAGATGCAGAAGCTGGTGCAGTACCTACATAGTTTTCACAATTAAGGTCTCGCCTTTATGAATAGAGCATATTTTGGTTTTATACTGTTGCAAGCAAGATATTCCCGTGACATACTTTGGTTTTATATCGATGCAGGGAAGATATTCCCGTGACATAATCCCGTGACAATGTATAAAGATATAGCTGGAATCATGTTGGGCCAACTCAAAGCAACATGGTGTTACCAGTCATGACCATGTGAAGTAAGAAACTTGGTCAAAGCTCTACAGATTTTTTGTTTTATGTCCCGGAATAACCTCTGGCTGGCCCACCCAAAGAAGCCACATCAGAGGCGGCCCCAACTACTAGGTCTAATCTTGATGTACTCAAGAAAACTCAAAAAAAATTGAACCAGCTCCTCACGACAAAGAGCTAAATACTTGTCCAAATTTCAACCAACTAAATTACCCATCAAAACTATCTCAGCTCTACAGTTACCAATACATATTCAAATATAATGTCTGTGGTTTCATTTCCTAGGATAAGGAGCAAGTTTTGATACAGTGTCTCTAGGAAAACAGCTACATTATTTTGCCTCGTAATAATTTATAATTTCTGTGAATCCAGAGTCAGTCTTGAAGTAATTGAATCGTAAATTATATTTAACCTCTATTTTATTCATTTCTATCTATCCAATTATTAAAATATTCTAAAAATCCACAATCAATTAAAAATTTCACTATCATCTTTCTATAAATTTATACTGACATCATCTGCACAGCTATAAATGAATTACTATTGCACATGAAATCCAAGATGCTGACGTTACATTGTAGCAGACTTCATGGTGTCAAAATGGGCAGCTAACTTACAAGATCGCGTCGCTTAAGTGAAAATGAATACATGACAAAGATGCCTACGTCTGCTTTCCTATTTTGCTGTGCCCTTATGACGGAGGGGAAGACTGGTAACAGTCTAGATTTATCGGAAATCGTATGTTTTATTGCCAAATACTTATGAATACATGTGCTGATGTGCTGAAAATGATATTCGACATTGTAAATTGTGGATTAGTGGTTCGCCGAGGCTGTCAAATTTGGAAATTGAATCGTTTATTTATTTATTTTTATAATAACACATATTTTTATTGATATACGTTTTCTAAGATTTTAATTTTTTAATAATTTGTTGTTCCACGAAATTTGTGATATATTTCTGAGTTTAATGAGGTGTGGGACGTATCGCATTCGGCTTACTAGCCAGCAGTGGTTGAAGTATACCCACTGGCATAAACATATCCATCAACAAAATCAGCCGAACCCAATGAAAAATTAAATATTCTATTTATTTATTTTAATAATAAAATTATTTAGTTTTAGCAAGCTATATATTTTTGGAGTTGTTTATAATGCGACTTTTTGGAGATTTCGGTGACGGAATCTGGCGGAAGAAATGAGTTTAAATCTTGATTTTTAGCAGTTAAAATGGTTTTTTAACTGCATATTTGGATTCAGCGCCCTGAAAAACCCCTGGGAACCAGTGATTGTGCAGAAACTAGCGATCAAACTTGGGATTCCAATGAATTGCTGCCGGATTTTGAGCGGAAAAATCCGCGAAAAAGACTTTCAAAAAGTCGCGTTATAGACTACTGCTATATTTTTTTGTTGCGGTGGCGTGTTGATATCGAAAGTTGATTATATAATGCCGCTTTAAAAATCCAAGAATGCCAGCACCGTTCGTTAATGAAGGTCCTTCCATTATTGGTCGAGAGCTTGGTGAACTTCATGTGATTTGCCTTGCGTGAAGGCCTGTCCATCGGCTTTTACCAAGATTTTTGTCTAAGTGGTTTAGACATTTTTGGTGGCTTTTAGGATTGATAAACCAACCAATAAAATTATTATATTAATTTAATTTAAATAAAGATTTAATATGAGTTTAAGAGAGATTAAATTTTTTACATATAAATTTTTTAAAATATAAAATATAATATGCAATTTTTTATACTTAAATTGTATTTTAAATGTTATATATAAAATGAATAATATAATTTTTTTTTCTATCATGTTTTTAATATATATTATTATAATTTTTTAAATTATATATAATATATACATAATTGTCATTAAAGTATTTTATATAACATGTACATCCATATATTAGCCCAAATTAAAATATTATTATTATTATTATATTTTTAAATATATGTCAATATTAATTTGTATTAAAATATTTTATTCATAACAACATTAAAAGATTTTATTTAACAAAATTTTTCTATATAGATTTCTATGAAGTTGATATCAACATAAATTAGTTAAACAGGGAAGCAATCTGCCTGGGTGAAATGGGTCACCATTGCTAGACCCAAACGTTGGGGCGAATGGGGCATAAAGAATCTCGATCTCTTTGCCAAGGCTCTGGCAGCCAAACTCGGTTGGAATCTCTTGACCACAGACAGTCTATGGTCTCGTGTTGCTCAGATTAAATACATCAAATCAATGCACCTCATGGATTGGTTCCGTCAACAACACGACCCTGGACGCAATATATCAAGCATTTGGAAAGTTGTCCTCCAATCTGTTCCTCTATTGCGGGAAGGTATCACCTGGCGCATCAAAGAAGGAAATAGTGTAAGGATTGGGGTGGATCTGTGGGTGGGGTGCGGCAATTCGCACAGGTTATCTGATGAACTGATAATGCACCTTCATAACAGAGGCATTACGCATATAAAGCACATTGGCGATAGCGTGAACTCCACCCTTCTACAACATGCTTGGGCAACTCCCCGCGCATTAGAGATACCCGAACAGTGGCATCACGAATGGAGGGCTTTTACTGACGCTCTCACGCAGGCGCACATCAAACTCACTGAAGGCCCCGATGACATTATTTGGGCAATTGCAAACCACGGTTTATATGCTCCTAGATTGGGATACTTAAAGCTCATGGAAGCTTTCAAGCCCCCGACTATCCTCCCCATCTGGAAAGATCTCTG
Organism: Pinus taeda; assembly: GCA_000404065.3. NCBI lineage: Eukaryota > Viridiplantae > Streptophyta > Pinopsida > Pinales > Pinaceae > Pinus > Pinus taeda. Next base: position 116,447 of record APFE030287435.1, on the reverse strand, counting down.
GAAGCTTGGCGTAGCCCCTCGCACCCGGCTCTTAGTGTGGAATATACTCTTCGATAAAATCTCCACAGGAACCAATCTCATGAAGCGATCATTTCATGGTTCATTCAGATGCCATCTGTGCTGTTTAGAAGAGGAAAGCACATAACACCTGTTCTTAAATTGCAATGTTACTAAAGATTTCTGGCAAACATTTCTTCTCACTATCCATCCCTCAAAGTCTGGCAGGGCCCGAATATTATGGAGGCGTGGAGCGATTGGTGCCGTTCGCATACAGGTAAATCCATTAACATGCCTTTGCTTGTTTGCTGGGCAATATGGATCGCTCGGAACCAGGTCATTTTCCAGAATGAGGCACCCCATTGGCCTGTTATTCTGAGCCACACCATTGCAGATTTTGAATTACTCCCTGAGGCAGATCCAAAAAATACCATCCGCACCAATAGGCATTTAAATCTGGACAAATCAAAGCCTTGGGCTTTTTTCGACGGCTCTGCCCAAGAAACAGGATGCGGTGGAGGAGCGCTGCTATATCTCAGCGATGATCATTATTACAAACTTCATATCAAGCTTGGCAGAGGTACCAATAATTTTGTTGAATTAAGCACAACAAAACATATCATTCACTTTGCGATACATAAACAGTGCAACCACCTTCAATTATTTGGGGATTCACAAATTGTTTTCAACTGGCTGAACGATTCATCACATTGTTATGCTTTCTCTCTGAGACATATCCTTGAAGAGACAAAAAGACTGATCACATCATTTGAATCCTTCAAATGCAGCCACATATACAGGGAACAGAACACTGAGGCGGACCAGCTATCCAAAGAAGCAGTACAAAATCAACGGGATGACTGGCTGATCCAAGAGGTGATTGATGGTTCATCCCATCAGCACTATCATAGACCATATCAGGATATTCTTTAGGAATGGGTCTCCGACCCACATATTATCAGTTTCCATTTCTTGTAGTTTTTTTTTTTGTTATCTTATGTTAGATTATCTATGCAGCTGAATCAGCTTAGTAGTGCTCTCTGCATAGAGCCTGAATGTAATGAGTTTTTCATTTTGTTTCTTCTAGTTTTGGGCATATATAGTCTCAGTTACTAGGACTCCCTGTGCGGAGTCATGACAATTGGGGCTTCTTCTGGAAGGTCTCTGAAACACAATATGAATGCAACAACATATGCAAAATGTAATTTCTCCACATTAATAGAAATTACGACTTTTTCCTTATGGGAAAAAAAACATAAATTAGTTAATATAGATATTTAAATAGTTTATTTAAATATTTTGTTGAAATATTTTTGAAAAGTATAAAGTTTAAATATCTTAATTACACTTTTTTTCACTTCTAATTACTTTACTGGGTATTCATTTTTTTTATTGTAGTCAACATTGTTTTTTCTATTTAGAGTATATATATATATATATATTTTTTTTAAAGGCACATGTCAAGAGGATGGTAAGATGGACAAACTTACAATATCCCCTCATACTACGCTGTAAAATAAGGCCTCTCCCCTAAAAAATAAGCCTATAAGCTCAATAAATAATTGTATAATAACTTTCATGGAATTTTTTTGCTATATAATAAATATATACATGATTCATATTATGTATTAGATTATTTAATAAATATGTATATAGTTGAATTTCTTTTTATTTTTAGTCTTTTTCGACAGAGCTGCATGAACTATTGTAATCTGTTGGTATTCTTTTATGACTATCTTTGTTACTGTTTTAGCCAAAATTAGAAAATGGCATTTCAAACTTTTGAAGATTGTATTTTATTTTTAACTAAAATTTTCATTTCATTATCTTATTTAATTTTTTTTTCAAAAAATTAAATATTTTAAAGATATTTTAGTATAAATTTAAATAAAAACATGTATTTAGTTTATGTTTTTACCACTTAAAATAATACTAACATTACTTTACTAACATTTCAAGTTTGATGATGCACTGTAGCTATATTATAAAGTTCAATTCACCTAGAAACAAGTGGGAGTGGACAAATAACTATAGTGGGAATTTCAACGTTGCTTATTCCCTGGTTCTTAATTCTCTGATGTTAGAATTGGGAGAGTTGCTTTGAGATTTGCTCAGACAACAAGGTGAATAATTGACTTTGAACTTATTTCGATGGTTGATTTCGTGAATATTCGACAATGGGAGAAACACCAGTTCAGTCAAAAATTTGATCGACCTAGTGTTCATGCGATCACCGAATATTCGAGAAATCGACCATCAAAATAAAGATGCCCAACAACTGATTATGTTAATGGATATGCTTTTGCCGATGGGTATGCTTAAACCACTTCTGTTGGTGCAGGATATGGATATGGACATGAGCATAGAGCTGCCCATGCTTATTTTTTTTAATGTAATTGGAAGATTGGTGCCATAAAAATAAATGAGAGTTGGAATCAATCCCTCTCAAGTATTATAAAGTATTGTATCCGAAAAGCTTTATATGATTTAATATGTAAATAATATATTTTAAAATTTAGAATATGTTTTATAATTATAATATTTTATTTGTATAATTTAGTTTATTGTAAAGTAAATATTTATAATAATTTTTGTAAATTTAACGTGAATTTTGAAGTAATTAGATGATATATTTTAATATATTTTTTAAATATGAAAAATACAACGTAATTAATCTCCATTTCATTCTTTTTCACTTATTAAATTACTAAAATATTTCAAAATCCATAATCAAATTAAAAATTTCAAAATCATCTTTCTAAATTTACACAGCTTAGATCATCTGCACAGCTATAAATGAATTACTATTGCACATGAAATCCAAGATGCTGACGTTACATTGTAGCAGACTTCATGGTGGCAAAATAGGCAGCTAACTTACAGGGTCACGTCGCTTTATTTAAGTGAAAATGAATACATGGACAACGTCTGCTTTCCTGTTTTGCCGTGCTCCTGTATTATTACCAAATACTTATGAATACATGTTCTGATGTGCTGAAAATGATGTTCCACATTGTAAATTGTGGACTAGTGGTTTGCTGAGGCTGTCCAATTTGGAAATTGAGTATTTGGTTTTTATTTTTATTTTTATTTTTAATAATAAGATTATTTCCTTTTATGGTGGGATATATATTTTTATTGATGCATGGTTTTTGGTTGCTTAATCAAGAAAATTGGCCAATTAACCAAGAAAATTGGTTAGACTATCTCTATTCATGAGCTTAAAGCAACCACCCACATGTGAAATAGGTAAACCAAGTTTCTAATGTGGGCAGAGCTCCTGTATTTATTTGAAAGCACATTTAGGTGGGGGGCGTTTAGCTTTCGGCCTAGCCCAATGAAAAATTGAATAATTTTGTAATTTTATTTAATAACAAAATTATTTATTTAAAACAGTAATATATTTTTTGAAGGATGCTTCTGGTAGCGAAGTTTGACTACATTAGTGTCATTTTAAAAATCTAAGGATGCTAGCACAATTTATTGATGAAGATGTTTTTGCTATATTGTCACGTCTCTTGTGAAACACATTATGTTAAAATATTAATTATGTCGTTTGTGACTATTTATATGAGGGTGAGTCATTAATATCTCTTGTGAAACACATCATGTTAAAATATTAATCATGTCATTTGTGACTGTTTATATGATGGCAAGTAATTAATGCTAGTCAGTAGGGAGTCGGCAGGAGTTGGCTAGTCTAGGTAAGTAATAAAGATAGTTGATAGATTTCACTGTAGAAACTCCAGCGGAATTTATGTATAAATCTCTATGTTTGTGAATGATATGAGCAAGCTCACTTTGTGAGTCTTCATAGTTCTAACATGGTATTAAAGCCATAGTCGAGTGTGCTTGATCTTCTGTTTGAAGAGTTGTTTCTCCTTGTCCATGGGAGCTTAATTGTTGGGTGTTGCATATTTAAATGTGTGCATTGTGGTGTGAAGACTGTTGAGGAGCATAGGTAGTAGTGTTGTTGTGTGAAAGCAGTTGTTGTGTGAGGAGACGCTGAGTAGTGTCTGCTTGAGGCCAGATTTGAGTTGGAGGAGTGTTGTGTATTTGGAGCAACTGTTGTGGTGGGCAGTGCAGTTCCAAAGGCGTATTAGTGTTGGAACTTATGCATTCAATGTATGGTGTAGATCCTAGTGAGGAGGCGTGTGTTTGCTACGTCATGAAGCTTGTGCCTGCTCAAGTGAGGAGGCATTGTTGTGCATACTATTGTTTGTGAAATGAATAATTAAGGCCGAGGATGTAAGCGGCTGTGGTGATGAAGTGTGTTGGGCATGTTTGTTGTGTGAAGACAGTGTACCTCTGGTAGCTACATTGCAATAGGACGTTAACTCAATTGTTGGCAAAGATCAACTGACTGTCGATTTCGAAGGGGAGCCTAGCTGGGACAATGATAATGTTGCAGCTTTGGAGATGACCATTGTAAGGATGTTGCAAGGGGAGCTTCAAATCTCAAATGGTTATGGACCTGTGAGAGCTCTACAAGTCTTGAACGAACATCAACACACTTTCATTACAAAGGATGATTTTGTTTTCCTATCGGACCAAGAATGGGATAAGCGTTGTCAGATTTCCAGTTGGATGGTGGATTGCTAATGATTCAAAACCTTCAATGAGTAAAAATAGGCTAGCGTGTGAGGCTACCTTTGGATCTGATTGAGATTGGAGCAATGTCTTGCGTATTTGCTGGAGGTGGCATAGCCCGCACTGTCAGTTGTAGGAGCTCATAAGATTAGAGAACATTGCAAAGAGGTGTGGATCATTGAGAAGGTGTCAAAGATTGGTTTTTTGGCTCGTATTTGCGTGTCAGGTACAAGATCCAAGGGTGTGAAAGTGGTTGTGATGCTGGGGTGTGATTTATTAGGCAACCCATGTACTTGAACAATGGGCAAAACCTCTTGAAATTCATTGGTTTGATCTAGGGGCCTAGGTGTTGCATACATGAATTTAGAAGCTGGAGCAAAGAGACTCTATGGTGAACTCAATGTTAAGGCATCAGAGACGTGTTGAGATGAAGGAGAAGTAGTTGTATGAGCATGAGAGTCTAGAGCAACATTGAAATTTGTTGTGAAGCCCATTGATTAAAAATACATGCGACCTATTTTGTGTGGCTAAGGAGACTATGGCCTGCATTAAATCCGCATCAAGCCCTATGCACGAGAGAGTTGTCTTCTCGATCAGGGAAATTGTTTTCCAAAGGAGTAATTCACTATGTTTGGTGGGCATTGAGGTTTGTTGAGGAGCCACTACCTACATGGAGGTTAGCCATAGGTGATGATGTTCAGTTGCATTACGTGATCCAGTGCATAATCCTATGTTTGGTGTGGCATTGTATGAGGAGGATGTCGAGATCTAGTGCCAAATATTTTCTCGTAGAAGACTTACTTACGGTATGATGTAATGAGGAATTGACTATCATAATAATTTATATATATATATATATATATTAATGTTCATTTAACAAACATTCGACTTAAGACTAATACCATTCATGGATATTTAACTACATTCACTCACTTATGATATGATGTATTGAGGAATTGATGTTTTGAACGTGAGATGAGTTTGATTGATTTAATGTTGGCTCACGAAACATTGCCATAGTGAAGGCTCTTAATATGTATGTCATAAATGTTTAATATAACCAAACGTTGATTAAATTTTTAACTTAGGCCTTAGTACATTCTTACATGGAAACCTCTAGATAACCACGCTACTCCATAGACTTGTTTGCCTTGGGAGTGGGGGTCTCATCGACGATCCAAGATGGAGATGCCCATCCAATGATGGAGGTTTCCTGGAGCTAGGTCTTGGCAACTACCCACTTGAATCAAGTTGCCCGAGGCTCATTTGTGTTGCTCATTGTAGGGTTTTGAAATCCTCCTCTGCACACAGGTCGAATGCTTGACCAGGTATCTCAAACCTTCTTCCATGAATGTGTCATCGGTCCACAACAATGTTGCAAGGTTATCACAGCTTCCTGTGATGAATTTTGAGTTTAATTTAACTGTGTATTAGGGTTTACCACCACAGTTCGTTAATTACTCTTTTTTTACTTGCTTGATGATGAGTCTCAATATTGTAACAAGAATGTTGCAACTCCCAAGGCTACCAACTTTAATTATCAACCTAAGGTTCATACAATGCGTCCTTCCTTTTCTCTTATGATGTAATGGAGTTTATGTACTGAAGTCAAATCCTAAACTAATTGCAGAAAATGAAATGCTTAAAATGGAAATCTTAACCTATTACAAGAAAGAAAGTACAAGGAAATAAACATATTATAATTGCATAAAGTAAATATGATGAACTAAATGTCAACCATTACATTTCAAAGATTTTAGATTCACTAACAAAGTTCATTAGATATGGCAATCAAAAAAATCATCATTGTATTATCCAATCCATAAATCTGTTTATTAGCCCAAATCGCTGATATATTTTGCATGGGTAAAGTGGCAAGTCCTAAGTGGTATTTAGTCTTCCCTAATAATTTATTTAGAGCCTAGGGGTCTTGATTCAACCCTAAAGGATCATAACCAAGCTTCTTGAATGAATCTAGGCAAGTATATACACGTTGGAAGAGTACTATAGGAAACAACAGATTTACTACAAGAAACTATAATTCACTGAATGACCAAGAAAATCAAATCCAAATTGAATGGGACAAATTTTGTTATTTACTAGGATGTTTTAAGTCTCCATTCTAAGTAAAATAACTCAAAAAGACCTCTATTAACCCATTCTGAAAAATAATAGAAAATTACTAGTCCAAAATCGAAAAATTCGATAACTAGTGAGCTAGTAAATCTATCAAATGGCTAACCTAATCAAGTGAAATGAAATGAGGTAATTTTGTTATTAACTAGAATATTTTTTTGATCTAGTGCAAGTGGAATCAACTCGATTAAAACTCATTAGCATGCTCTAAAAAATAGCAGAAATTTACTGTTATTTGCCACAAGGGACTTCTAGAAATCTATATTTGGGAATAAACAAACTAATCCAAATATCTCAATGATTAATATGAACTTCCAAAGCTATTACAATGATGAAATGATGTTTTTGATCCCACAAAATAACTTACATCAACCATTTAACCCAATCCTATGACAAGAAATCATTAATACTAAATGCAGAAAAAGAAAAAAGACACGAATAAGAGATGCATGTGAATAAGAAGTGAAAAAAAGAAACGTAAATGATACAAAAGGGATTTTAGGCTCTTGAGATGGCCAAACCCAAGAAAACTTAGAGTCCTATGAAGGAGACCAAGATTTATAAGCTAAACATGTCACCAATCTTCATTATTTCCATCAATACAATTACATCCCTACAGAAAATGAAAGTGGAGCTGCAAAAGTATGAGTTCTCTCCACATGAAGACTAATAAAAATCTACCCCTAGAGGAATCATTCCCCATGAAAGGAGGAATCTTTCCATACCAAAATCCCCTGATTAGTGGATCTAGTTCCCAATACTAGGAATCTGCATTAAATGGTAGGGAACACATTCCTAGATTTTCTCAATCATTGGAGCTCCACAATCTTGTGCCATAATTCCATAATATCTTGTTGATTTATTATTGAATATTGATCCTCCTATAGTAGGGAGTAGGTCCCTAGATTATCTTCTCCAAATATTCATAATCTGTCCAATATTCTCATAATATTCCACAAAAATAAATAATATTAGGCACAAATATAAAATTATCTATCAACCTTCCTAATGAACATATTAAATTTAAAAATACATTATATAATGCAAAAAGAGAGGTTTAATGTGCTAAACGATTGTTATATGGGCCTTAATTTATGTATAACTTGGAGGCCCATCATACCCCCTATTGATAGTGGTGCTCATCCTCTAAGAAACTTAGTGACCTCATGGTGCCTCATTCATGGCCCTAGTGGCTTCCCTGATTTGTACATTTCTGCCTTTTTCCCCTTATGAATGATGGGTTCTTTAAGATTCATGGCCTCTTATCTTTTTATAGCACCTTTAAGGCCTTGGACAAAAGCTATAAAGAGATTAGAGACCTCTTGGAAATCCTCTTTTCATCAATGCAATTTGAGTTCTATTTTGATGGTGAATGCCTTCTTGCCTTTTGTTCCCTTCTTCTTCTTTTTGGTGGCCTAGATGATTGCCTAATGGAATTGGAGTTCTCTGTTTTGATTAGGTCTCTCTTAGGCACTGCCATTTTGGTTTTTAGCACAAATTGTTTCTTTCTTCCTTATTATACAACATTCTGTCTTCCTGTAGCATCCATTCCTCCTCTTTCAGGGTCTTCAAACTGTATGGGAGTGAGAAATGACGTAAAGAGTTTGGAGGATGCTGCTAGGGCTCAGAGGGAGTAGTGTAGGTTTGTGAAAATGGAGAGGATGTGTTATGTGTGTTTTTTTCAAGAAATTTTTAGGGTGAGATAGAGTGTAGTTTTTGTTCTTGAAAAATATTAATTTTTTCTTATGAAATAGGATGGGTGAATGATGGATAGATAGTGGATATGAAGTGGATGGAGGGCTTGGAGTGTTGTGGTGACTTGGCTTCTGCAGAAATTTCTTGTTTTAACTATTGTCCCCATTCTTCGAAATTATCACCCTTCATAATTTGGGTTTTCCACATTGCATAAGTGAAGGAGTGAGCTACAATTAACTATTTGAAGGCGGTTGAGATTGCTGAACCATCCTTAGCTTATAAAACCTCATCTATCATGCATTGGTAACAAATTTATAGCTATAATATGCTCAAGAGAAGAGGTCAAGGATATTGCATATTTATACCTACCTAACGGTTGTTGGAGAGACATGCATGTTGCTTATGAGTTGATGATCAATCCATGGTCCTCTAAAGGTGATAATTTCCTTTGTTTTCTTTTGCACATGTCTTCATAGCTTGGTGATTCTAAACCTCTGTCTTCTAGTTACCGTGAGCAATCTATCTTAGTCAAATTCGGCCTTCTTGGAGTGTTGGCATTGGCCATGGGTAATGTTCACCTTCCATATACCTTTTTCCACCACGAGACACTTTTCCCACACTTTATTTCACCTTTTGTACCTTCCTATAGCTTTCAACCTATTTCCTATAGTAAACTAGGATCCTGTAGTACTACAAGAAACCCTGTAGTAGATTGTTTAAACCAATATCTCCCAAATGGTATACTGAATTGACCTGAAAATTATTGAGCATGTTTCCATCATCCATATGCACCTCCCCATAAAAACAAATTGGTCAATGGGTGCACAAATATCGAGAAAAATAAAAATGGCTAAAGTTGACGGAGGTCAATTTCTTGAAACTGTGCACTGGAATTTGCTGCAATTGCTTGGGCATGTTATTATCATGCATATGCATCTCCCCATGAAACAACTTTGTAAATGGATGCATGAAAATTGAAGAAGTTAAAAAAGGCTAGTAGGTGATGGAGGTCGATTTCTCGAAAACTGTGCACTGGATTTGCTGAAATTGCTTGGGCATGTTACTATCATCCATATGCATCTCCCCTAAAACATCTTGGAAAATGGATGCATGGTTCTCAAGATATGACAAAAATAGCTTTTTTCTATATGTATTTCTATTTCTTGTAGTAGTATTTCTATTTCTTGTAGTATTTCTAGACAAAAAAGGAAATTGACTGGTAAAAGCTTGGGAATGATGAGTGGATGGTGGAAATAAATGAGGGTTATGTATTGGCATGGCTTTGGTCATGTTGAATCATTTGAGCAAGGGAGGAGAAAGTCAAAATTTTACTTCTTTTGACTAGGTGTGTGATCAACTTTTCTTTTGGTGGCTAACTTGTTTTTGTTTCTTGCAGAGGTTGGAGAGCACTCGCATTCATGAGAGAGAGATACATGGAGCAAATTTTTTTATTTTTTATTCTTTCTTTTTCTTCTAGGACTACTAGCCACCTCAATGAGGTTTTCAACTAGTAGGTTTGCCTAGGCGCTTCAAAGGAGGTTTTCACCTAGGATCTTTTATTTTTCTCTTTTTTCTCTTTTTTCAAACCTTGATGGAGGTTTTCAATCAATGAGCCAATCTCAGGTGCCTCAAATGGGGTTTTCACTTGAGATTTTATTTTTTCTCTTATTTTTCATTTTTTATTTCCTTTCCTATCTTACTCTACTTGAAAAAAATCATTTTCAAGTGTAGGAATACTTCCATTGGAGCCACTTGCATAACTGGATGACATATAAAATAATGTGTAGGCTCGAAACATATTCTTTGAGAAGTACCTGAATTTAAGAGACCAAATGCTTTGACTTTGATGATATCAAGAATAGTTGAAGAAGTGAGTATTGTTGCAACTTAATGACTATCTAGAACCATATTTCAATATAGTTGTGATGCTCCTGGTCCACTTGCTGATTTGGATCATCTTGGATGTCTTCTTCTCCCATGAAATTAAGATCTTCTTCTTTTTATTGATTATTCTCCTAAACACATAGAGGATCTGATGGTAAACATGAGGGCACTTTCCCAATCTCTAATTCTAATGTTTTCTCTTTGTCAAGTGCAACCCATGATTCTTTGGTCTTCTCATTTGAATCTTGTTTTTCTGCATGTTGTCCTTCAATGATATCAAGAGAATCTCTTTTTTGTGATACTCTTCCCAAGCTAAGATGAATATCATTTAGATCAAGAGGAGATGTTTGGAAGTGTTGTAGATCAACATTGTAAGTGGGTTGATCTACTTCATTGTGTGGGTTCGGAAATGGTGTAGGTAGTTGAGTGGGAGTGGATATTTGAGATGGATGTGGTTGGGGTTTTCGTTGTGGTGGAGGTGAATGGTAGGAATAACATGGAGTTAATTATGGAGGATATTGAGCAAAATATTGAGGATATTGTGGATGGAAACCATAAGTTCTTTGCCAACCTTGTTGCCAAGATTGGTTTTGGGATTGAGATGGCCAAGGTTTTCAAGGAAAGGGTGTGTTCCAATTACTTTGATATGGATGTTCATAAGCTTTAAATTGTGAATTGGACTCTTGAATCATATCAAGTTGAATAAGCTTCCGTGGTCCTCTTGGAGCTACAAAACAAAGTTGCATTAGCAATTGATTTGCTCTATTGTCCTCTTGGTAAACTTCCTTCAACCTTGGTAATGAGGGGCAATATTTTACATCATGTGATTCTGCATGGACAACACAAATATCACATCTTATTTTTTCTCATTTTGTATTCTTAAATTTTTTTCTTGTTCATTTAGATTTCTAAGAATTTCTATTTCAAAGTTATCAAGCAAATTTCCAAGTTTAGCTTAACTTAACAATATTGATGTTGATTGAATTACTCTTGTCCTTTCTCTTGATATGTGTTTGCATGTTTCACACATTTCTTCAAATGATAATTGGTATACATCACCTTTACTCATGAGATCTAGGAGATCAATCCATTCATCCCTAATTGTTCTAAGTAAGAGGGTTTTTAGTGTGTCGGATCCTAAATGATGTATTTTTTCCCTCTTAACATTATATATGAACCTCTATATTAGATCCTCAAGGCTCTCATCTTCCTTTTGATTCATTCTAAAGATTTATTCTTTAAGGTCATGATCTTTATATTTTTCTAGAAATACCTTTTTCATATCATTCCATGATCTTTTTAAATTAGTCCCTAAACTCATGAACCATTTAAGAGCTCTATCCTTCAATGTTTCTGACAAAAATCTCAACTTTTGAGTGTTTATTAAGTAACCATAAAATCTACAAAGGATTTAAAATTGAAAGAGAAAGGTTTCCAAATCCTCTGACCTTGGACCATGAACATTTGGAAGAAAAGATGGAGGGATGTTCTTCGTATGCACACTGCCATCAGTATCTTGAATGGAAAATCCAAGAGGATCTTCTTCATTGTCATCATTTCCATCCATTTATTCTTACTTCTATGTCACCTCTTCTTCTTTTACCTACAAAAATGAATGGTGATGTGGGTCTCACTGCACCACAGGATCAAATGGGGGGGTTGGTGTTGGAGAAGTAATTTTTTTTTTTGGAATAAAATGTTAATGCAATGCAATTTTCTATTTTTTGAGATGAAATATGCCTAATGAAAGTTTTTTGTTTATGCAAAAAGTAAAAGAAATGAATAAAGTAGGGAAGAAAAAAAATTCATACTTTGAAACCTCCATGACAACGACACCAAAAAGTGATGAGCCTCGACATTGCAACAAGAATGTTGCAACTCACAAGGCTACCATCTTTAATTATCAACTTGGGGTTCATACAAACTTAAGAGGTATTGACACTATATGTGAAACATACAATGTGTCCTTCCTTTTCTGTCATGATGTAATGAAGTGTATGTACTAAAGTCAAATCCTAAACTGATGGCAGAAAATGAAATGCTCGAAATGGAAACCTTAACTTATTGCAAGAAAGAAAGTACAAGGAAATAAAATTATTCTAATCGCATAAAGTAAATATCATGAAATAAATGTCAACCATTACATTTCAAAGAGTTTAGATCCATTAATAGAGTTCATTGGATGTGGCAATGAAGAAAATCATCATTGTATTATCCAATCCATAAATATGTCCATTAGCCCAAATCACTGAAATATTTTTCATGGGTAAAGAGGCAAGTCCTAAGTGATATTTAGTCTTCCCTAATAATTTAGTTAGAGCCTAGGGGTCTTAATTCAATCCTAAGGGATCATAACCAAGCATCTTAAGCGAATTTGGGCAACTATATACACACATGAAGAGTACTACAGGAAATAACATATTTACTACAGGAAACTATAATTCACTGAATGAACAAGAAAATCAAATCCAACTGGATGGGACAAATTTTCTTCTTGATTGGTATATCTCAAGTCTCCATTCCAAGTGGAATCACTCAAGAAGACATCTGTTAAACTGTGCAAAAAAATAGGAAAAAATTACTAGTCTAAAATCTAGAAATTGAAGAGTTATTGAGCTAGTAAATCTATCAAATGCCTAACCTAATCAAGTGAAAATGAAATGGAGCAATTTTTGTTATTAACTAGAATGTTGTTTTGATTTAATGCAAGTGGAATCAACTCTATTGAAGCCTGTTAGCATGCTTTAAAAAATAGTAGAAATTTACTATTATTTGCCACAAGGGACTTACAAAAATCTAGATTTGGAAATAAGCAAGCTAATCCATGTAGCTTAATGATTACTATGAACTTCCAAAGCTTCTACAATGATGAAACGATGATTTTGATTCTGTGAAATAACTTGCTTCAACCATTTAACCCAATCCTACAAGAAGAAATCATTAATACTAAATGCATAAATAGAAAAAAGACAAGAACAAGAGATGCATGTGAATATGAATTGAAAAGAAGAAAAGTAAATGATAGAAAAGGGCTCTGAGGCTCCTAGGAAGGCCAAGCCCAAGGAAAATTAGAGACCTATGAATGAGACCAAGCTTTAGAAGCTGAACATGTCGCCAATCTTCATTATTTCCAATAATACAATTACATCCCCGCAAAAAATGAAAGTGGAGCGGCAAACATATGAGTTCTCTCCACAAGAAGACTAATACAAATCTACCCCTAGAGGCAAATTCGACTTGGTACTTATAAAAAATGATTAGGAATCATTTCCCATGAAATGAGGATGCTTTCCTCACAAAAATCCCTTGATTAGTGGATCTAGTTCCCAACACTAGGAATTTGCATTAAATGGAAGGAACACATTCTAGATTTTCTCAATCATTGGAGCTCCACAATCTGTGCCATAATTCTAGAATATCTTGTTGATTTATTATTGAATATTGATCCTCTTGTAGTAAGGGGTAGGTCCCTATATTATGTCCTCCTCCATATCTTCATAATCTTCCCAATATTCTCATAATATTCCACAAAAATAAATAATATTAGGCACAAATATACAATTATCCATAAACCTTTCTAATTAACATATTAAAGTTAAAAATACATTATCTAATGCAAAATGGGAGGTTTAATGTGTTGAAGGATGGTTAAATGGACCTTAATTTATGTCTAATTTAGAGGCCCATCACTTGATAACCAAGTTGGAGGCTCGGTTCTAGATAGGGGCTATGGCTTCAACAGGTTTAAGCAGGAAATTATGCTTTGTTTCCCTTTAATAAGTAACCAGAACCCACCAATTTTCATGCGTAATGTCTACAGATCTGGAAATTATCATTTATTTTGTTTACTTATCTTATTATCAATCAGATTCTTAAATAGATTGGCATTTTGGTTACACAGGCATTTTACTCTCTTACTGCTAATGGTCGACGAACCCTTAACAACCATGCTAGGGATCCTAATTTCCTATGAATTTCCAGTATTTTAAGATCCTGAGTTACAGAACTTCGTTTTTCCATCCTATTGTTTGAGAACTGTATCCGAAGGGCTAACTGCTTGAGCCTGAAAGACTGTTCTTTTCTGGGTTCCTCGAAGGACCTCTCACTGAATACATATGTTAATTAAAACTACAATGGGTTTCTTTATTATTATATTTTGGTACTCCAATATCTGCGATGGGTTTTTTGCAGACACATTTATTAACTCAAATATTATTCTTTTTGCAACTATAATGTATTTCTTCAAGTTTCAATTCTGCATAGTTAGGGTTTCAAATGGAATTTGTCTTAGGTTGAAACCCTCTTTATATAGCAGTGCCAGATTATCTCGATGGTTTCAAATTTTTTTTGTAGTGACTTGTTATGGCAATAATTACTACAATTTATCATGACTACTATATTTTGTTAACCGTGCTACCCTACCAGAAGAGTTAAACCTGAGAAATGGATTAACTAATTTTTGTTGAGATTATGGTATTTGTTTAATTACAATTGTCATTTCCTGTGTTTGTCTCATTCTTTACAAAATTAAAATTTTAGTTCCTTCAAAATTTCTAGGTTTAATAGAATGTGAAAATTTGGTTTATAATAGATTAGAATATTGAGTTTACTTCTCAGTTAAAACAACATACTATCTGTATGTTTATTATTTTGAAAATTTATATCAGTCATCTAATATTCTAGACTTTGGGATTGTTTTCCGGCTAGGCCATTGCTAGGCTATGCCAAAAGACTAATCCCTTTCCCCTACTGGTTTTCTAGTTAAATTTCTTTGTATTCTCGCTGTCTGTTTTTTTTTGGGTTTCTATTTCTTTATCAGCCAGGGTAATTTATTCCTATCATGTTATTATTGTTAATATATGTAGTGTAGTTTTAATTTCATTCACAGGAAATTTACAGTAGTATTAAAGAATACTCGATTACTGCAATTATATACTAAATATCTACAATTATAGTCATCCACATATAAACTAATTCAATTGGTAAATTATTATCAATTTATACATCTGAGTCTTAGGATACTTATCTGAAGCCTTGCGAACTTGTACTCTTTTATTTCACCTTCCAGAAAGCAATGGAATTCCTCCCTACCACGAGATTAGTCACAGACCAAAGCTCTCCCCCCCCCCCGCCCCGTGCTCTTGTCACAAACAAGGTAGAACGTAACAACACACAACTCGTTCTTCTACAATTATCTAGTCCTAACCAGACTTAGTCCATCTAGCTTTCCTAATTATGTCTGATTCTTTAGCACAAATTGATGATATGGCTTATTACAATTTATCTCTTCTCTCCTCACTAGACACCTCAGGTACCTCTACCCTCTTGGTTTCTATGTTTTGAGAATTAATTCTCTAGGAGCGGTTATGGTAGTAACTGTCTACCCATAAGTATCTACCCAACTAATCATGTGAGACACATTAGGCATTCTTTCCAAGATGCCATGAATTTTTCACAACTTAACAACGTAATTTTATTAATCAAATTAAAATTTTAGTTGTCATCTAACCTTTTCTATTCCTATGTATCATGTCTTTACTGTAGTAATTAATTTTTATAGTGTTACCAGGGGATGTTACATCTCTCACTTCTTAAATTAAACATTATCCTGATGTTGGACACTATCAAATAAAACTAGATATGCTTCTTTCATCATTTTTTCTTCTTCCTAAGTAGCTTCTTCTAGGGTAAAGTTCTTCCATTTCACTTTAACTTGGGTGATAACTCGATTCCGCAATGTTACTTCTCTCCAATCGAGTATATGTATGGTCTCAACTAGGAATTTGTTGTCCGACTCGACCTACATACATAGCCACCAAAAACAATTTGTCGACCTTTTTTTATAATAGTAATTAAAAATAATAGTAATTACAACAGAGTACGCATATCACATACTTATTTTCAAATATGTACATGTATATCCTACCAACTAATGATATGGCGAGGGTCATAGATGTATCTTTTTAACACAAAAACATGAAAAACATTATGCATGCTTATATAACCAGGCAAGGCTAGCTAATATGCCACATGTCCAATTCAAGCCAAATTTTGAAAAGGACCATAATACCGGGGTGCCAACTTAGCACAACTTCCCCATTGCAAGGTGCTTTTCTTGGGACTCACTCGTACATATACGTGATCTTCGACTTGAAACTTATGGAAACTTCATTTCCTATCAGCATAAGTTTTTGACCTATCTTCAGCAACCTTTAAATTCATTCTTACATTCTTAAATGCATTTCCCATTTATTTCAACATATCGGGACCTAAAATTAATTTATCTTTAGGACCTAACCAATTTAAAGGTGTTTTGCACCCACAACCAAAAATTTGAATGGGCTCATCCACAAGAATGATTGATAGCTGTTATTGTATGCAAATTCCACCAAATGTATGTAGTCTTCCCATTTAGACACTTGCTGCATCACATACATTCTTAGCATGTCTTCAATTATTTGAGTTACTCGTTCTATCTGTCCATTTGTTTGAGGGTGGTATGCTGTGATAAACTGTATCTGAGTGCCCAAACCTTCAAATAATACTTTCCAAAACACAGATGTAAAATTTACATCCCTATCTAAAATTATGGCCTTTGGTATTCCATGTAGCCTAAAGATAGCTTTCATAAATATGTTATAAATTTGAAAAATTTTAAAAGTAGACTGTACAGGGATAAAGTGGGTAGACTTACTTAATTTATCAACCACTACCAATATTGAGTCATTTTTCCTTCTAGTCTTAGATAGGCTAATAAATTCAATTGAAATAATTTCCCACTTCCATTCTGGAATAGGCAATGGGTGGAGCAATCATGCTGGATGTTGATGCTTTGTTTTTACTTGTTGACACTTCAAGCAATGGGCTAAATACTCTGCCACTTCTTTTTTCATACCCAACCAGAGGTACTCTTTCCTCGATGTAGTTATTAATTTCTAATAGTCGAGGTGAGCTGCATAAGGACTTCTGTGGTATTCATCTAGAATTAATTGCTTGATATGTTGTTGGTTGGGTACATGTAGTGTACCTCGATAAATCAACATTTTGTCATTATTTATCTCATATCCTGATTGTTGTTCACTACTATTTGGGCTCTGGGCCTACTGCCATAAAAATTTGTATTCATGATCTCTTTGAGCAGCTTCTTTAATCTGCTCCCTGAAAGTAGTTTGAACTTCACTTAATGCTATTTCATAAATACAGTTTAATTTCTGACTTAGTGCATCCACTACTCGGTTTTCCTTTCCCTTCCAATGTTTAATTTCAAAATAAAATTTGCTTAGAAAGGAAACCCAACGTGCATTTTGAACATTTAATGTAGGTTTTTTAAAATAGTTAGTTAAACTGTGATGGTCTATCATCAACAAAAAAAATTTCCTAATAAATAATGTCGCCACATTTTCAATACATGGATTACCGCAGTTAATTCTAGATCATATGTTGAGTATTTTTTTTCTCATTCTCTTTTAACTTCTGCGATTTGTATGCTATAACTCTGGCCTCTTGCATTAATACTCCCCCTACTCCTTCCTTACAAGCATCATTGCAGACAACAAATTCCTTGTTTGGGTTTGCAATGCTTAAGATAGGGGCAGTAGTAAGTAAATGCTTCAATCGGTCAAAACTATCTTGACACTCAGTTGTCCACTTGAAAATTCTTCCTATTTTTTGCAATGAAGTAATGGGATATGCTACTTTGGAAAATCCCTCTACAAACCTTCTATAATATCCATCTAGTCCCATAAATGACCTTATATTAGCCACATTTTTTCGAATTGGCCATTCCATTATGGTTTTTATTTTTTCTGGGTTCACTGCAATCCCATTCTTAGTTATGACATGCCCTAAGTACTGAATTTTCTCTTTAAAGAAATCACACTTACTATATTTTGCATACAACCGGTGTTCCCTTAAGGTTTGCAAAACAATCTGTAAGTGCTCGTAGTGCTCCTCCATGTTTCGAGAATATATTAGTATATCATCAATAAATATCAATACAAACTTATCTATATATTGAAGAAAAATATTATTCACTAGACACATAAAAGTTTCCGGAGCATTAGTCAATCCAAAAGGAAAAACAATAAATTCATAATGCCCATAATGAGTCCTACAGGTTGTTTTGTGTACATCTTCTTCCTTTATTCTTATTTGATGGTAACCTGAATGAAGGTCAATCTTAGAAAATATCATGGCCCCCTTTACTTGGTCAAACAATTCGTCGATGTGGGGTAAAGGATACTTATTCTTAATAGTTAATTTATTTAATTGTCAGTAGTCAATACACAATCATAAGGTTCCATCATTCTTCTTGACAAAGAGTACAACAACTCTCCAACGTGACACACTTGGTTGATGTTGGGCATGGGATCCTCCAAGGGAAGTTTTGGGGCTTAAAGCCCAGATTTTGACTAAATCCAATGTAAAGACTTCGGGTTTTGTGGGCGCGGAGCGTGAGCTTGTAAATGAGTCATAGGGTTGTCCGCCCTCATTTTTGTAATGTAATGTTGGCTTTAGAGATCTACCCATGTTATGCAAACCATGGGATTGTATAAATAGAGTGAGGCTCTAAGTTGTAAAGGGGAGAAGTAGAGTCATGAAGTAATAGATGGAGAATTGAGTCTTATCTAAGCGTAGAGAGTCTTGGGTCATAGAGTAGGAGAAGGCTCTGCAGCTGAGTGCGCAAAGGCCTAGTAGTCTACAGCTAAGTGTGCGGACTCCTGTAGTTGAGTGCGTAAGGTAGGTTGTGTTTGTAACCAATTGAAGAATTAATAAAGAGAAGTTTTATACCATTCCCGTGTATTTATTTACTGTTTTCTGCATCGAATGTATTGGGTATAAATTACATTTTTGCTGTCTATATGATGCGCGAACATATATGATTGTGCTGATTAAGTAAATATAAGATAAAGTATCTATTTACGTGAAGTTAACTAACAATTATAAGAAGATAAGTTAGATCCATGGTATAACTTGGGGAAATATCATAGATCATTGCCTTAGCGGCATGAAATCTCCTCAGCCCCTAGTTAGGGCCGTGCAAGGTGATTATAACAGATCGTGAAAGCCTCGCAAGTTAGGGCAGTGCACAAAGTGACCTGCATCAAGCCATTCACAGTTGGACTAAATCGACCCCTTAGACATCTCAAGGGTGTGGAAACCTAGTTCCAGCATCCCCCCATACTGCTTTGGGTGAGACCTTAGTCTATGCTCCATGGGCTATTGCCGAAAGGGCCAGTAGTGTAGGGAATTGTTTGGTTAATAAACTCTGAACCTGGGTCAAGCCCGCTCAAGCCAAAAAATGGCTCCATTGCTGGGACCAGAATATGCATAGAGATGTCTGATGTCGTATTATTAGAATCCAACTAAGAAGGAAATTGAAGGTTGGTTAGACAAGAGGATTCACGAGTTCGTGGCACAGGAGAACAAAAATTCGCGCTTGACAAAAGAAGAGTGGTTAGACTGCTACCTATACACAGAGATCCATAAAATATTCTTCGCATCTTTCCCTACTGAGTTCTACGAGTGGATTGCGAAGCTAATAGATAGCCAAAGAAGGTGGAAGCTTAACAATCTTATTGTGTGGACCCCATAGTTGGTGCGGAGATTGGAGGCATCGGAGGATAAGATTTCATGCACTGTTAATCATTGGCTCGATCAGATTATAGGAGGGTCCATTGCTAAGTTCACAGTAGATACTTCAGTCAGCTATAGCGAGGCAGAGAAATTCTTTCTTAAAGGACCATGAGCTAAGTACATAGAGTCTTTGAATACTTGGATCAAAATACTATTGTGTGAAAAGAGGGTTATGCAATTACCTTGATGTTCAGAGCTACGCGAAGTGGAAAAACCTAAAGAAACGGAAGTAAGGGACCTCAGAATAGCCCTTTGATTTCATCACCGTGAGGGGACAAGGAAGAGCTCGCAAAGGTCTCTGTGTGAAGTACCATCCATTTGATAAGGCAAAGGATTCCGCACATACCACCCCCACCCACACCGCCACCAGCTTCACCACCATCACCTCCATCTTCACCCATACCACCTCCGCCACCACCGCGAGTCAATATGGCAGCATGATAAAGTTGTCTATGTTCAAGGGAGTAGGAAATGAGGATCCGAACTAGTTTTGGTTCGTAATAGGAGCCATATGGGAAGCACAGGGAGTTATTGATGACAATATAAAGAAAACGACACTGGTTAGCACCTTGTAGGACCACGAGCTGACCTGGTATATTAAGCATTCTAGTGACAATCTTGTTAGGATATTCTGACACATAGGAAATAGTTAAGTATAACTTGGTCTAGTGTAGAGTTAGGTAAATGTTTGTTTCTTTACTATGTATTTTTGTAACTTACAATTCGACTATCGCAATATGTAGTGATCCGATGGTTCATTCTCTCCTCGGTATTACCGACGCTTGATCTGTGGGTTAACACCCGATTGGTCCATGATTTCTATTTAAAGAGCATGGAGAGTCATTTGTAGGGTAACCATTCATAAGAGAAGCTTATGTAAATTTCCATTCTTTTATTAATAAATTGCCTGAAGTGGCCGCATTGGCTTAGGCTGTGGATTGTTTCCCTCCTTAAGGGCTTTAACCACGTCAACAATACTAGTGTATTGATTTGTGATCTGTTTGTGAGCAGTGTCCTTTGTTGTTCTATTTGAGGAACTTACACTATAAATTCCTACATGGTATCGGAGCCAAGTTGAGGGCTGCATCCATTGGTGATCCAAATCTAAAGCCAGTAGAACTACATTTGACTGTCGTTTCCTAGATCTACTATTTCTGACTACTTTCTGGCCGATAGGAATTCTCTATTGTGTTAGGAGTATCTGTTCCAGTGAGGAACCCCTTTTTTTCAGGTGAAAAGGTTTCTGGTAGCCCTAGCTATGTTATTTTTAAGATCTTGAGGTATACAATGTTTATTTGCAAGTTTCTCATTATTTTCTCTCTATTTATTTCGGTTTATTTATCTCTTTTTTTTTATTACCGGATCTACACTTTTCATTTCTGTGTATGCTCCTTGCCCCGCAACTCTGCGCGATCTGGGCAAATTAGAAATAGAAAGGAAGTTTTTTTCTCATGCGTATGATATTTTCCGCCATGCCTTAGTGTGATCTCAGAAAATTAGAAACATTGAGGAAAATTGTTAATTTCCAGGTAAAGCTAACTTCAAACCATAAGGGTTTTTTTTTTTTTTTTTTTTGTATGTTCGTTTTGGGTTTTGTGGTTTTTGATTTGTAGGAAAAAAAAAACTTTCTCAAGTAAGCACATACCCCAAAGCTTCGGTGACTAAAAAAAAAAAACCACTTCCTCTTTTCCAAAAATTACTATCTTTTTAAACTAGCTCACTTGGTCCAAAGTTACTTTATGAGAATCGAGGTCTTGAGTTCAAATCTTTCTTTTTGTTGAGTTACTTTTTCAAAAAGCACATGTAACTTATGTTTTAAAGTTACTTTATGTAAAAGTGTTATCATCCATTATAAAAAGTAAGTCACTTATAATTCTAAAGTCTCTTTATCTTTTATTTAAGTTACAATTTAGTGGGTAGCTCATAAAGTACCATTGTAAAAATGACTTTCACTTATTTATAAAAGTGAGTCATACAATTTGTTTTTTTTTTTAAAGTGAGCTAATTAGATTGAGTTTGGAAAGGGGGTAGTTTTTTTTTAAAATATAACATTGTCATTCATTTCCGCACATTCCCACACATCGTCGACATCTTCAACAACTTTTCTTCAAAAAGCCATAACTTCTTCATTCGAAAGCCGTTTTTAGAGGCATTTTTTTCTAATTAGCCTAATTTTTCGAGATTTTTCCATTGAAACACTTAGTTTCAGAATATATAGCTTCAATTTCTGTTAAAATGGAAATTCCATACCAAGTTATTCTTTATAGCACCAACTACTTCCAGTGGTGGTCCTACATTGTGGATTTACTTAGAAGTAAAGGTCGTTACAGAATAGCCTCAGGCCAAGAAACTAAACCAAAATATGAAGAATAGGCAGCCAAATGGGAAAATAGGCAAGATCAAGCATGTGGGTTGATAGGGATGTTTATTTCTCTAGACCTTAGATTCCATGTCGCAGAATTTGATACTCCTAATGAAGCAATGAAACGGATCACTAAAGCTTTTGGAATTAAAAATGAACTTAGAGCCCATCAACTCAAAAATGAGTTGCTTACATTGGACCCCAATAATTTTTCTTCCATTGAAGATTTTTTGTCCAAGTTCAAGACCCTTAGACTTCTCTTGGAAGGTGTTAAGCTTAAGAAAGAAGATGGTAACCTTATCTATTCCATTCTTACTAAGTTGGGACCAACCTACTCTGTGTTTGTTTCCACCTTCCATTCTACAAGAGAAGCCTTCATTTCTCAAGGACAAGGCTACAAGTCCCCTTCGTTTAATACCTTTTGTGATTCTTTAATAAGAGAACAAGAAGCCTATCCTTTTGTGATTCTTTAATAAGCTCCCTAATATGTCAACTTATATGTCTCAATGTAAGTGATTGATGGGTGTTATTGGAAGCCTATCCCCCAATACTACACCTAAAATATACATATTGTTTAGCCCTGGTGCCCAAGTGGGCTTCATCTATGTGTGTTGAATTATTAAGGCTTAGTGTTTTGAGTCTAGGCTTGACGGTGTTAATCAAGCTCATGTTCGCTTAGGGTGTTAGTGTGTGAAAATGATGTGTCAAGTGGATGAGTTACATGTGCTTTTGAAAATAAAGTGCTTAAATACTGTAAATAATGCTAAAAAAAAGACAGAAAAATAAACAGCAAATCAAGCACACAAAATCCCATCCAAAAGGGCTAGTAAGAAGCGAAGATAAGAAAGACAAGCTACTCAAAGACACATAGATGACCTAAAATATCTAATTTCGAAGGGATTGTGATCTATAGGCACTAATCTAGTGTAAATGGTGCAGACAAACAACAAAAATCAAGGGTGAAAAATGCTACAAAGGATAGGTATGAAGCTCCAAAACATAGGATACTCAAGGGGATCCTAAGGGGGGAAGGAAAAACCCAAACTCTAAAGGGATAAAAATGATGAAATAACCTATCAAAAGGGTCATAAATAAATGGATCAATCCATGCAAAGCAATGGATGAAAATTTTGCACCCTAGACTCCTCAACCCGACCAATCTCTTCCTAAAAAGGTGGAGGTGTATTCTAAACCCTGGGGGGGTTTTTCCTTCCTCAAAGTGAAAAAACTAAGAGAATATAGGACTAGGGGAGACTCAAAAGGAGATATAGAACCCTTCCTAGTCCACACACAACACTCTCGGCAATTCTAAAAAAATTCTGAAAATTTCTTGGAAAAAATTCAAAATGCAAGTACTGATCTGGAAATAGTGGAAAACAAAAAAAATATAGCCAAAAAGTGTGTTCTAGAATGCATATCTCGGGCTAAAAGCATGCTTTTCTCCTGGGGCTTTCGGTGAGCAGATATCGTACATATTTTGTCGTTCTTACTCATATGATACCTGTGACCTACGGAAAAAACCAAAAAACCACCAAAATCCAAAAAAATGATAGAAAAATAAAGGAGGGCTAAAAATAGCTGAAAAAAATATTGAATACTACTGAAGTGACAATCACCAAGGATCTAAATTACTACACCACTGGAGTTGCCAATTATTGACGACTGTGTAGCTAAATACTCAGTGGAGTCACCATTTGTTAGTATGAAACTTCTTAGCAAGTGTACCAAAAATACTTCACTTGAGCCACTGGTGACAAGTGACCTTAACAATAATATGTGGCTTCTTATGCTTCAAATATGGAATGATAAAACAAGAAAACCCTGCAATAAAAATATATATGCGATCCAAAATAGTAAACAATAATAGATATCCAATGTAATAACCCAATATGGAAAGACTTTTAAAATAAATAATCTTTATTAATAACACTTGGTGAAGGAGATCTACAAAAAGGGTTTGAAAATCTCCCTCTGTGGGATGGGTCCTTTTATTTCCTTGTGCTTCAGCGATCTATTCTCTCTCTTAATATGTGAAAAACCCAAAACAACTAATGGAACTCAAGTGGGAGTTCAAATGTGAGAAGGTAGTAATGGTGACGATGATAATGATCATGGTGAAAAATGAATGGAAAACCCTTTTATTTATAGCAAAGTATTGTGTTGATCTCGAAAATAGAAAATAATAAAATAGTATTGACCAAGTCAATATCTAACAATTAGGAATACTTTACTATATTTTTTGGAGAGGGAAAAGATATTGAAAGTGGTCAAATACCTTTATTTAGAAATAATTAACAAATAAAATGATTTATTAATTATTTTGCAAGGATTAAGATTAGTGTGAAATTGAAATAATTATTAAATAGTGATGTAATAATTATTCCAATAATATAATTAAGGAATAATAATTAAATAGTGATTTATTTAATTATTCCTAGGTGATTCAGTTAAATGTGACAATGAATAATTATCAAATAATGATTTAATAATTATTCCTAAAGAAAATAAAATAAATAAGGATTTATTTAGTTATTCTCATGGGGTTTCTTAATTTTAATCAGAAATAATTTAATAAAAATGGTTTACTAAATTATTTCCCATGGTGAAAGCAATTTTATTATGGTAAAATTAATCCTACATGGTGTATTTCGATCCACCTAGATAGAAAAAGTTAGGTGATCATTTTTTGGTGATAGAAATAATGGTTAGCAAAGAAATTTAAAATCCTATCTAAACTAGAAAAAATTGTTGGAGTGTAGGCAGGTCACTAACGACTGCCACAACATTCTAGAAAAGGGAATTACAATGGAATTTTTGACTCTCTGTGTGTCTCTCGGGTTATGTTTTGCACAGTCATGAGATCTGCATGACTGTATCTGCAAAAATCCGTGAGGCTGACTCAAAAAAATAAAAATGAATAGTTTTTAGTCATGCACAGGTTCAAATAAATTATGTGATGGAAACACAATGACAATACAAAGAAGAAATACTTGTAAAATAACCAGTTAGATCAAAAAAGGAACGAGTGGAGTCTCCATTTTGTATGGTGTATTTGGTTGCCTATAAGTCCCAAAAACACCTTCCTTGCAGTCAATTGCTTCCTATAATGAGTATACAATAAAATGAGTGATGTTAGTGAGAAAATATGGAATAATAATGCATTGAATGGAATGGAAATAATGGATATACAAAAACTAAGGTAAAATAAATAACATAAACCAAGCTTGTGAAGAAAAACAAATCAACAAAGGAGTAAGAAAAGGATCCTCTTTATTGATTATGGGTGGTGGAAGAGTTACAAACAAAGTATTAAAGACACTTAAAATGAGTTTCTTGAGAAATGGTGCTCAATAACTCTCATGAAGGATTTATCCTTCTCATTCGCTTTTGTAATCTCTTTCTCTCTTGAAGAAGCATTTTAACCATCCAAAATTGTGGAATTCTCCTCATATTGATATGCTAGATTGCTTTGGATCGATTTCGGTAGCATAACAATGCACAACTTCTTATTATTTTTGGCTCTTAATGCAATTGTATTTATATAAATTTTGAACACTCCTTCTCTCCTTTGGCTCATAAATGAGGTTGTTTGCCTCACAAATGAGATGAGAGCTACCATCCTCTTTCAATTATGGCTTCTTGGGGCTCAAGGCTCGAATTGTAATCCCAACATGTCAAGAGATGAAGTATTGTTCAAACAATTTCGTGTCCTAAGGTGCTAACTGGGCTTCTTGAGACCCGTGTGGCTATCGAAGGAAAATCCAAAATTTTGTTAAATTTCGTCTTTGTAGCACCTGTGAGGGTTGAATGTTTAAGTCATCCTTAGGAAATTTTTTTGTTTTATCCTTTCATAATGTTTCCAATTGAAAATATAACCTCTATATATGTTGATCACTGACTTTAAGTGGCGTATGTTGCGTATATATTAGTGTACCATTTTCTCATAATAACATTGCCTTTCTAAAATGTTGATACAGTGAGGCATAGTGTGGTGCTTAGTTCCTAGGCGCTAATCCTCAACACCCTATGATAAGGGCCCACTCCATACTAGATTATGGGATAATGGAAGTGTTGTTGCCACGTAAAAATGTTGATGTACTAGTTCCTCTAATAGACATACCGTCAACTTCCATAGAAACATTTGTTTGTCAACTAAAGGAAGAGATCCAATATGATTGGATTTGTGGGCCATCTGCATTATAACAAATTTCACCCCTCACTAAAATTCAGGTTTAGCCTTTCTCATCATTCGACACCCAAAATTTAAGGTTTCACCAAATTGAGGTTTTGGCCAAGACTTTGAGACCCTTGACCCCATTTTCCTTTGTTTCACATCAAAATCACGATTTACCCTCTTTCTATCTTTTACACCTGAATTTTGAAAATTTTCCTTATTTTTGTCTTTGAATCTCCCCTAACTTTTATATCAATAACAACATTATCCAACACATATATCACTTTATATAATAATAAAAAATTTATTTATTTTAAGAAAATTAAATATTAATTTTTATATTATTATAATATTTAATAAATTCAAACATTATTTAAGTAACTATTTTATAATTTTTTTTAAATAATTAAATTTAAAAAATTTAGTTACATTAAAATTCAAATGAATGTGAACATTTGTTAACCTTATCATTACATAGAGAGCCAAATGAAAGTGAACATAACACAAATATTTAGATATTTAGCAAAGTAATTTTTATTATAAATATATTAAGAGCCAAGCATTAATTCTCATATTAAATATGAGAGTTGGAATGAAATTAAATAATCATTTAATTATTATTTAAATAATTAAATTAAGATTAGTATTTACATGTCATTTTATTGTTGAATTGAGACTTTTGTGATCCATATTAAATTTAAGAGAAAAAGTTTTCCGACGTAAATCACATGATAATACTTAAAATAAAACATGATGAGTATTAAAATAAGATTCCTTTTTTTCTTTTTTCTTTTTTCTTTTTTAACATAATAATATTATTATAATTAAGCAATTTGAATAGTCAAATCTTGCCATTTATGGGTAAATTATAGCCGTTTGTCCTGTCCAGTCTAATATAGCCATTTTTCAATCAAACCTAGCCATTGGAAGATCTACTCTCCCTATTTAATATGTAGCCATGATCTGATTCTTCAACTTGTCTTGATGATGAACCACACTTGTTGGTTCAAAACGCGTCGACAAATGTATTATCATGTGATTTACACCAAAAAAATTGTTCTCTTAAATTTAATAAGGATCACAAAAGCCTCAATTCAACAATTGAATCCCTACACGTAAAAGCCATTGCAACTAAGGTTCATCGTTTTGAACAAGCATGCTTGCAGGTTTCAAAGGTGAAGTCAGATCTAGCGTTTCCTAAAAGATGCAAAGACTCCTTCATCATCCTAGTCTTTTCCCAGATTAATCATCACCTCCACACTCCTCAGAACCATCAGGTTTTTCTAAAGGTCAGTTTAGCATTATTAAGATCAGAGATGAACAGGGTCAGAAGATCCCTTGATCTGCTCTGTCAGAATCTTTTGAGGTTGAATTTGGAACTTTCGGCCTTGATTTCCTCTTCCCTTTGGGCCAGGATTGATGCATGTTTAGCATTGAAATCCATGCATTTGGAAGATATTAGGAGGAAAAAACAAGTTGCGAAATTTCATAAATTGGCATAAAGATTTTCGGTGTTAGTCGATCCTCTCGAGTACATGGAAGGTTGCTCCCACAACAAGCTTTCGGCCGATCAAAAATCAGCACTCCAGACTTGGGCATCCTCTGGCGCATTCGGTCTTTCTGACTCTTCCTCCCCGCTGGCGATTGAAGGGAACTCGGTGGAATCTGAAGCAGAGGCTAGCTCCTTTGGCCACCTCAATCCACTCCAAATTGTATCGAATTAGATAGGGGACCGTAGTCCCAAACTTACCTTCAATGGACTCACTCATTCATAAAGTGTGATCCTACTTGACCATAAACTCAGATCAATCCAGTCTCAACTAGATGAACAATCTTTCCTCTATTGAGCCCAGCCTCGGGGTCTCTATAGTGCCGAACTCCTCAGGTTATCCAGAGCCATCGCATAATGACAAGCCGATGTATTCTAGTCTGCCTGATCCAAGCATTGGATTACTCTGTACTTCTTTATTACATAGTCATGAAACTCCAGTGATTCTATCACCAGCAAATGAGTGGAACCTCGATTAGCCCAACCCCATCACTGGATTCCACTGCAATTCATCACGTAGCAGGATTGGTATCATGTTGAGCTCCTCAAGTTATCTAGAGTCGCATAATGATAAGTCATTTCTTGATCCAAGTGATGGATTACGCTACACTTCTTCATTACACAATAGTAAAACTCCATCAATTCTATCACCGAACAATGAGTGCAACCCCGGTCAGCCCAGCCCCTTTGCTAGATTCCACTGCAATTCATCACGCAGCAATACAACTCCCTCTGGTTTATCACAGTCAAAGGAGAGTACCCCCCTCCCTTCTGATCCGCTTATGAACCTCTCCGAGCCCATCAACCAGCTCTCATCCTCACTAAAACTTGATCTTAACCTTGTTCCATTCGCAGGTGTAATAAGCCTTATCCGCCTTTGCGGTGAGGGCACAAATCTACACCACAGTGGGGATCTTAATAAACAGGAAATAGTTTTATTATGCAATAATAATAATAATAGTGTATTAATTACTAACAATAAAAAAAAACTATAATATATCCATTAATAAAATAATAATAATAGTAATAATTTATTGCTTATTAATGATAATAATAATACTAATATTAATAATTCGTCTCTTAACAATAAGAATAGTAATTTATCGATTGTCAACAGTTGTAATAATTTAAAATATAATAACAATTTTGACAAAAACAATGATGGTAATAACATTAATCTTCCCCTGCCCTCTCATAATAATAAACTTATCAATTTGTCTAGTTTCTCCTTTCCCCCTTCTGTTTTTAAGCTTTTGGGTAAAGGTTTAAATTTTTCCGTGGCCCCTAAAAAGATCCTGGTAGATGACATTATTTGTGACGTGGAATTCGAGATTAGAGGTTTACCTGATAATATTAAGGACACCATTAGACAGGATTGTGCAGTTGTCCTTAGGAAGGCAAAGCCCCCTTGTAGCAACCTCAGCAAAGAAGAATTTGTTGCGCTCAGATCCTTAAACGAGAACAAAGACATTGTTGTTCTGGAAGCCGACAAAGGAGGGGCTGCTGTCATCCTTGAAAAAGAGGATTACTACAAGAAGATGTTAGATCATTTATATAATAGTGGAAGCTATAAAAGCTTCCCAAGACCCCTCTGAAGAAGATATATAGGACTGTGGCTCTTTCCATCAAGTCTAGTAGCTTAATGAGTTCCCTTCTCCATAAACTCATTGAGAGCAATCCCATTACTCCAAGGATCTATGGGCTTCCAAAGATTCATAAGGAGGGGGATCCCCTAAGGCCCATTTTCAACACCATTGGTGGTCCTACCTACCTTCTAGCTAAGTTCCTTGCCTTAAATCTTAAACCCTTAGTTGGTCGTACAGATTCCTTCATCAGAGACTTTGCGTCCTTTGTTGAAAAGCTCAAGGGCATAAAGCTTGACACTGGGGAAATTCTTGTTAGTTTTGATGTAGTCTCCCTTTACACTTGCATCCCGATAAAAGAGGCCATGGAGGTGGTCAATCGTCTCATGGATCCTGATACCGCTCGGTTGGTTGAGATCTATCTCACTTCCACTTTTTTCAGTTTTGAGGGCGTGTTCTTTAAACAAACATGTGGTGTTGCCATGGGCTCACCCCTGTCCCCTGTTGTTGGTATTATTTTTATGGAAGATTTTGAATCCAAGGCTTTGGCCTTGGCCCGTCTCCTACCCAAACTCTGGAAAAGATATGTAGATGACACTAATGTCATCTGGTCTCATGGACAAGAGGAGCTAGATCTCTTCTTCAATCATCTCAACAGTCAATCCTCCACCATTAAGTTCACCATGAAATAAGAAGTAGATGGTTGCGTCCCTTTCCTTGATATTCTTATTTCAAATAATATTGATGGTTCCCTCTCCCACCAAGTGTTTCGAAAGAAAACACATATTGAGCAGTATCTTCATGCCGGTTCCCATCATTTCCCAGCTTAAAAGTTGGGCGTTCTCAACAACCTTGCTACACGTGCCCTAAAGATCTCTGATGAAAAGAGTTTCGATAAAGATAAATCCCATCTCCTTAATGTCTTTGGTGAGAACGTTTATAGTAGACACCTTGGTTAGAAGGCTTTCCTTAAAGCCTCCAAAAATGTAGTAGTTAAAAAAGAACCTAAAGATAGACTCCCAGGGGTCCATCTACCTTATGTCCAAGGGACCACTGATAAGATTGCTCGGATTCTTAAGAAGCATAATGTTCCCTCGACCTTTAGACCCCTTAACACCATTCGTAAATCCCACCCCTTAACACCATTCATAAATCCCTCCCATCTGTGAAGGATCATGTCGACCCTAAGTACATGAAGGGTGTCTATATTATTCCTTGTTCCTGTGGGACCCCCTACTTTGGTGACACTGGACGCTCTATTAATCAAAGGATTAATGAGCATGCAGCTAACCTAAAACATGGGAGAACCAAGTCTTCCGCACTAGCAGAGCATGTAGAGAAGACCAAGCATCGTGTTTATATTGAGAAGGCCCAGGTTATTGCTAAGGTTATGCAGTTCCATCACCGTAAAATTTAGGGAAGCCCTTGAGATTGAAAAAAGGCCAAGCAATCTCAATAGAGATGACAGTTGGAAGATCAGTAGTTGCTGGATCCCTACCCTCTCTTCCTAGTAGTTTCTTCCTCTCCCGCTATTAATTACTTGTTCTAGAATTCTATAATTTTCCCCTTATTATCCTTTAACATGCTTTCTTTATCCTTAATTCTTTGATTTTTTAATCTCCCTCAATTTCTTTTCCTTATATTTAGGAGATGGTCCTTTTCATAACTATCTAAAGGGGTTAAATTATCTAATATAAGATATTTTATGTTCCCATTAGATAGCTTTACTAAGATATTTATATTAATTAGTTACCCAAACCATTAATAATAATACTTTATTATTATAATATTATTATATTATATAATAATAATTAATATTATTTTATTTTAAATCCTTACAATTACTAATATCCTTAGATCTATTAATATAGGAATAACACTATAACTAATAATAATTAATTTGATAATAATTAATATTATTCTAGTTAATATTAAATCCGTGTACTCACTAATTTCCCTATATCTATTAGTGTTTTACTAATTAATTTATATGAAATAGTTACCCAAGCCATTAATAATAAGAATAATACTATTATAATAATATGATATTAATATGGTAATGGTCATAGGTCACAAACTTAATGGTTAGTGAAACTACCACTATAAACTAGACCATTGAGTGGTGGAGTGGAGAAACTATGGTTCGACTCAGGGGGCGATAGAAACAAGTTGGTAACCATGGAGGGGCAAGGAGGAGGGAGATCCAATCCCTCCTGTGGTAATGTGGTTTCAAACAGAGGCATAGCAGTGAATACAAACAAGCCTCAAAACTCCTCAGAGAACAAGACAAAAATTTCTGACACCCATAAGGTGGAAGGCAGTAAACCCCATGAAAAGGAAGGGACCCACGAAGAGGTCTGACAGGAGGAGAAAGTAGAAGATAGCAGTCAGCGATCTGAGAATAGAGCTAAGATGGGGCCCTGCAAACCAAAGTCTAACATCAAACCGCGGGTAATCCTAAATGATCCAGCTCTGCAAGAGCACAGAGATCATATGACAACCTATGCGATCATATGCAAGTTTATGGGCATCTGGCCAATGGAGAAAGCATTGTACACTTGGATAAAAGAACACCTGGAAACCAAAAGGAGAGTTAAATATACATCTTGGATCCGAGGGTTTTTTTACTGTGGTATTCACGAACCTAGAGGACAAGGATAGAATTTTTGAAGGAGGACCATACTTCTATGTGGCTGTTGGTCTCTATATGTGACCTTGGACAATGAACTTTGTTCCGGAGCGAGAAACATTCACACCAGTCCCAGTATGGATTAGACTATACTCCTTACCTTTAGATTATTTGATGCCAGAATCTTTAAAAGATATAGGTAACAAATTAGGTCATTTCATAAAGATATCAGAGGCGACTCTGCGAGGAAAATATACCTCCTTTGCTTACATATGTGTAGAGATGGACTTATCAGGAGCACTTTCAGACGAGGTCATCCTAGAAGTTTATGATGAGGAATGGGTTCAGGAAGTTGACTATGAACACATACCATTCAGATGCTGCAAATGTCATGAACATGGACACCTATTCAGAGACTGCCCACTTAATAAAAGGGAGGAACACCAAAAAACCAACAAAGGAAAAGACCCTATAGGTTTCACTAAAGTGGGAGGAAAAGGGAAAGGAGGAGGAAAAGGACCCAAAAGAAACCTAGTGAAATCAAAGCACCAAGTCACTACAGTTTTGAAATTTTAGAAGAAGTAGAAGAGGAAGGAATACAAAAGAAACCAGAGGACCAGCAAAGCAGGAAAGGAAAAGAGACTAGCATGGAGATCACACAGGAACAAAATGAACACAAAATAGACCCACTGAGTACCATGGAACTAGAAAGGGACCATGATATGACCCTTAGTGAAAGTGGTATGGAGGACCAAGACTTACAGGACATCCTTGAGAGGGAGAACCTTGAACTAGAAAAGTTTCTAGAACAAGGAAGCAACAAAGAAATTAACTCGCTACCACAGGAGGAAGTTGATAAGGTGCAATAGCTATTCCTCAACAAGTCACATAAAAAAGCTCTAGGAGTCAAAAGAGGCCAGGATAACCAAGAAAATAGAGGGGTTACATCAATGGGATTAATATTAGGAAAATCTGCCAAAAACCCAGGTAATAAAAGAGGAAGGAAGAGATAGAAAGAATTGCTATTAGAATGTGGAAAACTCATGATTGACTCAGGCAAGATGAAAGATCTCTCTAGTTACTCCTTTACAAACCCCCCTCAATGAAGCTCACAACCTAGAACATTAGAGGACTAGGGAGTAGAATAAAACAAAGAAATCTAAGTAACAGAATCAAAGAAGAAAAACCAGACATGGTGTTCATTCAGGAAACCAAATGCTCCATAGAGAAGATTAGAGAAAATCATAGCAAATGGTTAAGTATGAGTATCTTGAAGTCAAAGCAACTAAATCAACTAGAGGAATTCTCACTTTATGGAATCCTTAGAAATTTGGTATACTTGATGTGGAGGTGTCCAAGCACCACCTTTCTTTGATTATTCAACCTGTGGGGGACAAGGAGTGTTATATGATCACCAATTTATATGGCCCTCAACTACTAGAAGATAAATCCAGGATCCTCACCTCTCTGGAGGAAATGAAAGAAAGACACCCAGCAATACCTTGGATTCTAGGGGGAGACTTCAATATGATTAAATCTCTCACAGAAAAAAAGGGGGAACTAGAACTCTTGTTAGAGACTCAGTAGCCTTCCAAAACTTCCTCACCAATATGAGACTGGTGGATATGGACACAAGAAATGGAATTTTCACATGGAATAACAAAAGAGGGGGTACTACCCAAGTAGACTCAAGATTAGACATATTCATAATCTCAGAAGAACTTATGCTCACTAGACGAAGCCTGACAGCGTTCATCCTCCCTTTTGGAGGCTTAGACCACTGATGCATCCAACTGGAAGCTTCCTTAACTGGTACACTGAGAAATAGACCCTTCAGGTTTGAGAATGTCTGGCTCACTCACTCTGATTTCCTCACAAACATTGAGAAGTGGTGGAAAGAAGAGTTACACTCCCAAGGCACGAAGATGTTCCTTCTACATCTTAGGCTCAAACACATCAAGAGAAAACTCAAAGAATGGAATAAAAATGAGTTTGGAAATATCTTCAAAGCTAAAGGAGAAGTGGGAAAGCAATTACAGGAAATTAAAAAAATTATCATCATTGAAGGCTTCACAGAGGAAAGAAAAGAGCTAGCAAACTCACTTCAACAAGAATGGGACAACAGATGTCTCCAAAAGGAAATCTTCTAGAGACAGAAATCTAGAGTACAATGGATTAAGGAAGGGGAGAGAAACACAAAATACTTTCACAAATCCACCATATCACACAAGACTAACAATAGGATTTCAAAACTCACAGATCCTCAAGGAACAAAGGAAAATACTCATGAGGAAATGGAAGATGTACTGGTCCAGCATTTTCAAAGCATTGTTGAGGAAACCATAGTAGACAGATCCCAATTCATGAAAATATTTACTCAGCACATTCGTAAGATGGTTTCCAGGGAAGACAATCATAATCTCAACAGGCTAGTAACAGAGGAAGAGGTCGATTAAGTTATCAAAGAAATGCATAATGGAAAATCTCTAGGCCCCAATGGTTTCAATGTGGACTTCTTAAAAATATGCTAGAATATTGTCAAACACGTCATTCCATAGGTAGTGGAGGACTCAAGAAACTCTAAATCAGTTTTGAGGGTGTTTAATGAATCCTTCATTGCCTTAATCCCCAAACAGGAAAAAGCCACCTCTCCTGATAGATTCAGACCCATAGCAGTATGCAATGTGGTGTACAAAATCATTTCCAAAGTCATTGCCAACAGAATCAAACCCCTCCTCCCAACTCTGGTGTCAGAGGAACAAACGGGTTATGTGGAAGGGAGGCAAATTCTCAATAACATCATTCAAGCTCATGAAGTGGTACATTCCCTCAAAACCAATAAGTAAGAAGGAATGATAATACAACTGGACATAGCGAAAGCTTATGATAAACTAAGTTGGGCTTACATAAGGGATGTTCTCAAAGCATATGGCTTAGACTACAATTGGATAAGGTGTGTCATGGCTCTTGTTACCACTGCTAGTTGTTTAATTCTTCTCAATGGCTCTCCATCTAGAACCTTCAAGCCTACAAGAGGTCTCAGACAAGGAGATCCTCTCTCCCCATTCCTCTTCATTCTCATGATGGAAGGGTTGGGTAGAGTGATTATTGTTGCTAAGGAGGAAGGAAGAATACAGGGACTGAGACTCACATAGAACGGAGACACTGTGACACATCAACAATTTGTGGATGATACTATGCTATAGGGCATACCAACAGTCAAGGAAGCCAAAGCATTCAAGAAAATTATGTATAAGTTTGCAATGGCAGCTAGTATTGAGGTAAGCCTCACAAAATCAAAGATCTTCCTTTTCAATACTGATATTTTTCTATTCAAAGAAATCTCTCTAGAATTCTAGGCTTTCAAAGAGATTCACTACCCTCAAAGTATCTAGGAGTTCCCCTCACTGACAAATCGTTGAACAAGGACATCTGAGAGTCTGTAACAAATAAATTGAAAGACAAGGTCAGCAATTGTACAAGAAAAACCTTGAACCTAGCATGGAGGTTGGTCCTCACTAAGGTGATACTCTAAACTATCCCAATCTACATGCTATCAGCCCTTCCGACACCAATAGGAGTCCTCCAGCAAATCAGAAATATTTAAAGAGACTTTCTCTGGGGAAAAGGGGAAGAGAAAAAGAAATGGGCTCTGGTAGCTTGGGACAAGATCTGCAAACCCAAATCCCATGGTGGTTTGGGTCTTCATGACCTAGATATTCTAAGAAAAGTTCTGGGAGCAAAACTATGGTGGAAATGGCTAAAGGAAATATGAAAACCTTGGGAAAAACTTTGGAAACAAAAATATGCAATGAACTAGCAAGAAACGGACCTCATAAGAATGACAGGACACATAAAAGGTTCCCATATTTGGAACTAGGCCTAGGAGAATAGAGCTTTAGTACAAAATCATAGTTTCTGGGAGATCAGAAATGGAAATCTTGCCTGGTTCTGGGAGGACAACTGGTAGCAGGAAAGTAACCTTAGCAGAGAGGAATTAGCAATCATCCAAACTAATACCATTAACAAAGGATTAAAGAAAGTAAGTGACTATTGGGATCAGTCAAGGGACAATGGAAAATGGAGAATTTGGAAGCTACCAGACTATAGTGAGCTGACCCCGCTGAAAACTCAAGCTAAAGCTCTGGAAGCTATTCTGGAAAAGAGACAAATTTTGACCTCAAGTTCAGATGACCTATTAAGATGGGGCAGAAATAATGAGGGTGTTTTCAACCTCAAAGAAGCCAAAAGAATAGCCACAAGTCTTAACTTTCCAAACACTGACAAGACATGGAAAGACCTATGGAATAACCCACATTGGATGAAGATCAAAATGTTCAGGTGGTTGGTTCAACAAGACAAGATTCTAACTTGGGAGAATCTCAGAAAGAGAGGTTTTGCTGGCCCTTCCAGATGTCACCTATGCGGCTAGTAGGAAGAAACCACAAATCATCTTCTCAACCTCTGCTCCTTCACCTCAACCCTATGGAACTAGGTAGCAGATGTCTTCAAGCATACAGATAGGAATGAAAATAATATCATTATTACGTTGAAAAATTGGAGAAGAGATTTCTTAGACAATGAGACAATAAAAATAGCCTGGGCTCTGATTCCAGGATTCTTGATCTGGAATGTATGGAAAGAGCGCAACAGTAGGATCTTCAAAGACAAAAAAGGCCTAGTTAGAAGCATCATAGCGCTAATCCTAAAACATCTCAAGGAGATGGTCAACACCCTTGGGGGATTTTCTACAGGAAATCACACAAGCCACATAGAGGCTCGCATTTTGGAAAGGTTGGAACTTCAGACACATATCCCTCAAAGTCTAAATCATACCACAAAGCATACTTTAGAGGGAAAGGCTTTTTGGCAACCCCCTTCACAAGGTTTTTTAAAATTAAACATAGATGAAGCCTCAAAAGGTAACCTTGGAGACGCTGGTTATGGAGGAGTCATAAAAGATGAGAAGGGCAACATAAAAGTCATCTTTCACAGTCATCTGGGAAAAGACACCAACAATATGGCTGAACTCATGGCTATGGAGCAATGCTTGGAGATTCTAATAGAGCACAATACACACAATGTTATCATTAAGGCTGACTCGGAATTAGTCATGAATTCGGTCAAGCAGATAGGCACACGAACAACACTAGATAAAATCTCAAGCGATTGGAGGCTTCTACAGGACTATCACTGAATTCAATCACACCTAAGAATTCTAAGAACTCTCAATTTTGAGCATGTACACAGGGAAGCCAATAGAGTAGCGGACTGGCTAGCCAATGAAGGGGTAACATGGACACGAGATAACATATGTTGCAGGTGGGAGGAGGTACCAGACAGCCAAATGCATGAAGATTGTTCATCTCGGGCCCTCACAGACATGGAGAAATACCAGAATAGACAGGGCCACTGACTACCACCTTTCATCAATGAAGAATAGGAGTATGTTAGGAAGATACAAAGAGTTTGGGAACTTGTGGGTCTCGAAGGAGATCACCATAGTTTACCTTTGCATTGGTGCTATTGGAAGCTTGGCCAGAGAATAGGTAACCAGGAACACGGTAACAATCAGTCCCAATAGATGGATCAGAAGTATGGAGGGCAGTAGACACAGAGTCCCTATGGCTTGGCTCCATCAAGGGTGAAAGTGGTTTCCGGGTCCCTGGGCATCCTCAAAACCTGAAATAGTCTTCAAGAAAAGCAAACGATGTCACTCATTGTCCACCACGTGGCTCAGTGAGGAGAGGGATTACCACCCTTATTGGGCGGGTATCCCGTTGGATACTTCTCTGCCCGATACTTGCCTTGGTCATGGGATCATGCAGTAGCAGATTAAAGGCTACACGCTAACGAGCAGGTTGGTGGGTCCAGGAGATAGTCAGCGGGAGTCAAAACAGCTTCTGGCATACCACCCTTTTCGGGCGCCCTCAAAACCAAAACTAGTATCTATGAATTGCATGCGATGCCACTAAACTGTCAACACATGGCTTGGGGTGGAGAGAGAATACCGCCCTCATCAGGCCGGTATTCCTCGAGCTTCTGCTCTGTCCGATATGGCCATTGGTCGTTTGATCATGGGGGAGCAAATCGACGGTTAAGGTTCAACAAGCATGTCAGTGGGTCTGAGTTAACCTTAGCAGGCTTGAAATTTCTTAGATACAATCTCTATTCCTGTCTTTAAGTCCACCAAATGTTTGGTTGGGGCATCAATTTTTGTGCGGGTACTAAGTGCTGATTTAAATCTTCCCTTTGTTGGAGGAATTGCTTCCTCTTAACGCTTGTTGTAACTTTTGTAACATATTTTCAGTCAGAAGTTAATAGAAGGTCCGACTCTTGCTTCAACAAAAAAAATATATAATATTAATATTATTCAAAAACTAATAATACACGTTAACAATTTACTCATTATCATATTCCCTAGATTTATTATTTTTGACTCAAATTTGGTTAACTTTTTACTTAAAATAAAACATGATGAGTATTAAAATAAGATTCATTTTTTTCTTTTTTTCTTTTTTAACATAATTATATTATTATAATTAAGCAATTTGAATAGTCAAATCTAGTTGTTTCTAGGTAAATTATAACCATTTGTCCTGTCACGTTTTTCAGTCAAATCTAGCCATTGGAAGATTGCTCTCCCTATTTAATATGTACTCATGATCTGATTCTTCAACTTGTCCTAACGATGAACCACACTCATTGGTTTTAATATGTAGTCATGATCTGATTCTTCAACTTGTCCTGACAATGAACCACACTCATTGGTTGGAACCGGGTGGATAAATGTATTATCATGTGATTTAAGCTGAATTTTTTTTTCTCTTCGAAGTTAACTATCCTCCAACCAAGTGCGTTTTTAATTTTATTTTTCAGTCAATTTTTTCACTTAATACAAGGGAATGTGGATAGTCATCCACATATACATATACATATACATATACATATACATATACATATACATATACATATACATATACATATATGAAACATATTGCACACTTGATTATATCACTATTAACATAATATTTTTTATTTCTTTTATTATTATTATATTTAAGTTTTAAATAAATTATTTTTATTATTTTTTGGTTTATCATGTTTATCTTAATAACATAATTTTATATCATTTAGAAAAGATAAAGTTTAAAATAGATAAATAATTTTCTATTCTCATGTTTTTAGTGTAAAAACCTTCTTATATTTAAAAAAAAAAATAATATAAAATTTAAATATATTATTTGGATATGTTTGACGCATCTTGAACCAGTGTGGTTTCATTTAGAACAAGATTGAAGAACTAGAGCAAGGTAGCAGGTTAAATAGATGGATAGACCTTCCAACAACGACAAAAAAATGACTTCCTATAGATTTGTCAAAAAATAAATTTCTTCCAAATCATTAAATAATTAAGTCAAAAGTATCATAAATATTAGATTATTTGTTTTTAATAAAATATAAATATTTTGACTAAACTAAATTAATCTTTTATTATAATATAAATTATTTGTTATTTATAAGATAAAATTTAGATTACTAGATTACATAGACTAACTTATAATTTAAATAATTAAATATATAAAATAATATAATATAAATAATTGAATATGTAAAAATAAATAAATTTAGATCCTACACTATAGACTAACTTATAATTTAAATAATTAAATATATAAAATAATATAATATAAATAATTGAATATGTAAAAATAAATAAATAAATTAGATCCTAGATTATAAATTAACTTATAATTTAAATAATTAACTATATGGAAATATAAATAAAGATTGTGATTACAAAATAAGTTATGACTTGACCAGGTCAGGATCCTCTCTTCAACCATCTCATGCGTATAGGATGTTGATCCATGGTCAGTAGGTTAAAAATAGACTGAACGATTTCCTCATGGATCAA
Organism: Pinus taeda; assembly: GCA_000404065.3. Lineage (NCBI taxonomy): Eukaryota > Viridiplantae > Streptophyta > Pinopsida > Pinales > Pinaceae > Pinus > Pinus taeda. The sequence continues at coordinate 76,294 of APFE030287435.1, read as the reverse complement.
CCTTCCTTAAATATTCAAGGAACAACAATCAACATTGGATATTTTTTTGTTTGAAAATGTGTGTAACACAAAGTGCTTGAAGGGCTAGTTGGAAGAGATTTTCTGAAAAACCGAGCGAAGATAACCCTAGTGAGGAAAACCCTGGTGCGAAAATGGTGAAACCCTCGGTCACGGGGGAGGCATATGGATGAGTGTCTAAACTGAAAATGATGCAGGAAGACATGGAACAGAGCACTAGAAGCATATGATTGTGGCGGTTGGAGATATCACTCGGTTAGCATGGAATAGTCGAGTCAACAAGCAGAGGAGAACGAACTGTGGATGATAGCTTTTGCACAACTAGGCCGAAGCTTGTCGGAGATTGCAGTGAACAACAGAGCATAGGGACATTGAAATGGTGATAGTGTGAACGTCATTTATATGGAAGAGGAACTCGTCGATTACTCTTTAGATTTAATGGATGCTAACCAAATATGGGCAGAGGATCCACATAGGCAACCGGTTGGGTGTACATCGGAGCCACCCCAAGAACCGAACATCCAGGTAGAATCATATATAACGGAGATGGTCGATGTGGAGGGCAACATCAATGACCTAGGGTTTATTCACCTAAGCACAACTACGAATGTGGATTACCTACACTACTAGGAGGACTAGACTCACCCGATTTTGCAAAATTAGTCATCATCTGAGCTCCAATATTGGGAATATGAGCAACAGGGATAGAAGACAAATGTTCATGGTGAGACTTTCATGGCAGGTGGTGGCACGAATGTATTTGGGGCAGACACATTTGGCATTGACAATATAGGGCATATCACACAAGGTTTTATAAGTGTTGACCCATAAGGCTCGCGACCTCCACACTCGACTCGTACATCTGGGTGCTTTGGTGGCATTCCTCGACAAGAACAAGAAAATGAGGAAATTAGAGCATCGGATTCAGACAAGAATCAACCCGAGGAGACTGACAAAAATCTGGTAAACCACTCACTAAGGTCAGGGGGAAAGAAAAAATCCAAATGTACCAAGGTGCGTGATCGATGGAGATTATTGGTATTTGGAGAGGGCATCAGTATGGCGCAAGCCGTGAGTACTGAAAGCACTGTGATTGTTGGCCAAGTTAGAGGTCGGAATTACACCTCTGCTAGGTTAAAGCATTGGACAATGGAGATCTGGGGACACTTACTGGATCAATTTTTGGTAGTTCTTACCATGATGAGAGGTTGGTTTTCTCTTATATTCATGCGACCAAACCAGGCTAATTGGGTTCTGTCCAAATATTGGCACATTGAGATGACTCTGGTTGTTCTCAAGCAATGGACACCATTATTCTACCTAGAGAAAGATAATATGGGGGTGGGTCCTATATGGGTTAGACTACTAGGATTACCCCTACAATTTTGGTCGGATGTTGTATTCAGATGCATTGGGGATGACCTGGGCATTTATCTTGATCATAATAAATCATATATGGAATCTGGTAGCTTAGCCATTGCTAGGATTTTGGTACATCTGGACACCAGAGAAGGATTAGTTGAAAGCCTTCGGCTATAATATTGGGATATAATAGGATGGAAGATCCTTGATTACGAAGCGATTCCATCTCGGTGCAGAAGGTGTCATGAGGTTGGGCACTTGTATAAGGATTGCCCATTGATTACAAATGTGCCTATTGAGACCCCCATAAGACTAGTTACAATGGGTGCTGAGACTCAAGAGAATGTTGACTCGACTTCTGCACCGAACACGATAACAAAACCCCCAAGAAGGTGGAGGGTAGTTGGGGAGGATCTTCATTAAGCAGGCGTCTGGACACCTGATGCTCGGGTCACTCAATCACACTCAAAGGGGCCTGAAATGATTACGGGTACTCTCATATCCTCTCCTCCCTCTTCTCATAATTTTATGAATATTGGCATTTCGGGTTTGGGTTTATATGCATGTCATTTGAGTCCCATTACTTGTCATGTTGCATAGGCTCCCCCCATTGTACTAGCAACTAATCCTTCCATTATTATGGGTTCACCTTCAATTCATCCCAAAAAGGAGGATTCATCTGGAAATAGCTCTCATAGATATAACCTCTGATCACTAGCCCACCCCAAACCCCACACCTACGAACTAGGTGAGGACCCCCCCACAAGAGCTCAAAAATTGCCCAGGGGCAGGAAATCCAACATTTCTAAAGCCATCCAAAGGGCTGGTATCAAGGTGGTGACTGGTATTTAGATATCCATTGACTGGGTTCTTAGAGCACAAGGTAACCCTAATCGGGTTGTCCCATGAAGTGCCTATCCTTCAACTGTAGGGGTTTGGCCAGCTCGGACAAGAAAGTGGTACTCAGAAGACTTTTAGGTTCGGTAAGGGTTGATGTTTTATTTCTACAAGAGACATTGGGAGAGGGGGTAACTATCAACTCTTTACTATCGATGATACTCCCTGGCTGGGCATTCCATACACTGGATGTGAGAGGGAGATTTGGGGGATGCGCCATGGGATGAAATAACAAGAATATCAAGATCGAGAATATATGGGGAGGTGAAGGATTATTGGGAGCTGACATTACAGCCACTGAAATTGATGTACCACTCATATTGATTAATATTTATGAACCTTTTCATAATAGGGTGGGATTCTGGGATAATATGACGATTACATCTCTTATGAATAATGAAAATATCATTATAGGAGGAGACCTAAACATCTCCTTGGGACATGTTGAATCATGGGATAATAGGGCTCAAACTGATCCCTTGATGGATTATTTTGAGCACCTATTGGATAATAATAACCTCATGAATATTGACTCGGCCAAGATACAGCCTACCTGGTGGAATAGGAGAATAGGCAAGGATGCATTGGCCAGAAGATTGGATCGCTTTATTATTAAATCACCATTGGTGGAGAGGTTAGACAAAATAAGACAATGGATGGGATCGGGGGGTATATCAGATCACTTTCTGATATATTTGGAAATTATGAATTCAAATTATAAGCCAAATTCTCCTTTCAAATTTAACTCTGCTTGGCTACTAGAAGAAGAATTACACAAAATAGTAATGGAATCTTGGATTCATTGTGGACAAGATAACAAATCCACACCGGCTAAGGTGATAGCTAGCAATTTAGCCTGGATCAAACACAGGAATATAATATGGACAAAAGGGAAAAAGATAAGGGATGAAGCTACTATTTTGAAAATTGAATCTGATATATTGGAGATGGAGGGCACTAGTAGTGCTAGTTATTCATTAATGGAAAGAAAGGAACACCTGATAAGGTTGGAAACAAAGAAGATTCGACTCTTGGGATAGCAAGAGGAGACTTGGAGATTAAAGAGCAGAGCTATATGGCTAAAGGTTGGGGACGAAAATTTGAAATTCTTTCAACAATGTGCCAGGGGGCAGAAACTGAGTAATACAATTTGGAAACTAAGAGATCATAATGGAAGGGAAGCCAATACTTTCAATCAGCTTGCCGACATGGGCACTATACATTTCTCCCAAATGTATAGGGCGCCTAGAGAATCTACCATTGCAGAACTACTTCGCCTAGCCTGGATATTTCCTAGATTTGTGGAGAAAGAGGAAGAGGAGACACTAAACAAGCCGATCACATTGGGGAAGATCGAATTTGTACTGAAATGGTTCAAAAAAGACAAAATCTCAGGACCAGATTGATGGCCTATTGAATTCTACCTTACCTTTTTTGATCATATTGGTGTCGATCTACTCATAACAATTGAGGACTGCAGACTTTCAGGGAATATGCACGATGGATTTAATTCTACATTTATTGCACTCATTCCCAACGTTGATAACCCTCAATCATTTTATGATTATTGACCTATTTCCTTATGCAATTGCATACACAAAATCATTTCAAAAATCATTGGAATTTGAATCAAGCCCATATTATATAAGATGATATCCATGGAACAATTTGCATTTCTCAATCATCGCTAGATTCATGAAGCCATTGGGACTGCACAAGAAGGAATCCACTTTATTAAGCTCAAGAACACTAAGAGTATCATACTCAAGATTTATCTATCAAAATAATTTGACAGAGCAAGTTGGACTTACCTACAACTTATTCTGACCCAGATTGGCTTCCTTCACTCATTCATAAAACGGATTATGTGGTGTTTTACATCTGCATCATATATCATACTCATCAATGGGGCTGCATCCAATTTTTTCCATGCTAAGGATGCCTTGGGAAAGGGTGTCCATTATCACCCCTATTATTCCTCCTGATCATGGAAGGGTTAAGTAGACTCATATCCAATGCTCAAGCTGATGGGTCATTAGGTGGTGTTAAGATGATAGATGTTTCCTATCTAATGCATATATTATTTGTATATGATGTACTTATTTTTTATATTGATCTATCTGTGACACCACTTGCTTCAATAATATTATATCCCTATTTTGTAAAGCTACAGGTATGGTGCCTAATTACAACAAATCAACCATTATGTTGTTGTCTTGTTTACAGAACAAGAAAAGACATGAACTTCATCATTTTCAGTTCACGAGGCAAGAAATGGAGGTTGGTCTCAAGTATCTTGGCTTCAGACTCAAGCCTAACGATTACCAAATAACAAAATGTACTTGGCTTATTGCAAAAATCTAATGGATGGCGCTAGCTTGGATACCAAAAGGCATCATCAACAGAATACAATAATTATGTTGTAGATTCTTATGGAGAGGGAAAATTTTCGGTAGGACATTTGTATGGGTAAAATTGGAGAGAATTGGAAAACCAACAAAATGGGGAGGATGGGGTATAAAGAATCTAAACATATTCGCAAAGGCACCTGTAGCAAAGATGGGGTGGTAGATTATTTCATCTGATAGCTTATGGAAAGAGGTGGTTTATTATAAATATATACACTCGCTATAAGTAATGGAATGGATTCGTAGGCCGAACCGGGGTATCACTGGTTGCTCTATCATATGGAAAGCTATCACACACTCCATAAATGTCATTAAGCAAGGATTGGCATGGCAGTTTGGAAATAGTGAGCTTGTTCGACTTGGCATTGGTGCTTGGTTGGGATGTGGAAATGCACATATCTTGCCACTAAATCTCATACAGTTACTTGAACTGGAAGGTATCACTCAACTATCAAATATTGTAGATGGAAGGAACACATCATGGATCTCACAGGAATGGTTATCTACACAAGACTTCAGGTTATCGAAGAGGCGGAGTTTGGATTGGAACAGATTCATTGGGGAATTAGAATAGTCACATATTAGTATTACTAACCAGGAGGATGAAATCATATGGGTTGCAACATGTCATGGCCGCTACACTCTCCGGGATGGATACACTTTTCTTATATCAGAGCATGAACCTGTGGGGGCAGATTGGTGGTGGTAACCTCTCTAGAAGCTTAAGGCACCACATAAATCCCGACTATTCATGTGGTGCATATTATCAAACAGAATTCCCACCGATGATAATCTGAATCATCATGCATTTCATGGTCCATCTGGATGTTGTCTTTGCAAGGATCATGCTGAAAACATAGATCATCTTTTCCTACACTACCCAGTGACTTGTCAGGTGTGGTAATATATTTATCTCTCCCTTAATATTAAGATTAGATGGAACGGGACTCATCTCTCAAATGCTTGGAAAACTTGGTGGAATTTTGCAGCATCATAGAAAATCAGGAATCTCCCTCTGCTAGTATGTTGGGGTATATGGATGGTTAGGAGTCGATCCATATTCCATGATGCACCCTTCCAATGGACAATGAATTGCAATCAAATTTCTGCATTATATCACTTGATTCCTGAGGAATTGGCATCAAAACCCATCTGTGTCATTACTCCTGAAGTAATTGATCATGCTTTCCCTTGGGCATATTTTGATGGGTTGTCACAAGACAATGGATGTGGGGGTGGAGCAGTACTTTACATTTCATAAACAAATTTTTTCAAGCTCAAAATGGGATTAGGGAGAGGCACCAACAATTATTCTGAACTCAGCAGTCTCAGACACCTTCTAATTTTTCACTTGAACAAAACTGCAACATGATTCAGATCTTTGGGGACTCAAAACTTGTTATCAATTGGATCAACTTGTTAGAAAATTATATATTACAGAGTAATATAACACATAAAATATTGCAAAAATATAAACACGGAAAACATATAAAACAAGAGAGACACAAACATACATGGTTCACCCAATTTGGCTACATCCATGGAGAAACAGCTAGTCCTTCCTTTTATATTATCCAACAAAATGAAGAGATACAACCTACAACAGATCCGTTGTAATTCCCTCTTCGCTCTTACACAATCTCGCCTCTCTTTCTCGCTTAGAATACACATCTACATAGACATAATACAATTCCCTCATATATATCGAGGGGTTGCCTTCTAGGGCAAAAAACCCTAAATTAAACATAACTTCTACTGTGAGATTTTCGCCTAATGAACGGCCCAGATTGACTACGAAATTACAACATTTTACAAGGAAATTTTACGTCTATTTTTAGCGTCGGGGGTGTTTCCCCCCCTAGACCCCCCTGGAGGTGCACATTAATGGGCACCGTTATCGCCACATTACGAAAATGGGGTCTAATGTGGCAATACCTCTGAATAAAGAAGACATTCAGGCTCCATGACTACGAAATTACAACATTTTATAAGGCAATTTTACATCTATTTTTAGCTTTGGGGGCGCTGCCCCCGATCCCCGCCAAGGGGGGGCTCCAAAAATCGTCTTTGCCCCCCCAGATCCCCTTGGAGGTGCACATTAATAGGTGACGTTGCCACCACATTACGAAAATGGGGTCCAATGTGGCAATACCTTTGAATAAAGAAGACAATCAGGCTCCACACTCAACACAACTATGCATCTCATTGTCACGTGCATGCACTCAGGGGTTTACTGGATGAGGTCATCACACTAAAATCACTTTTTGATTTTATTGTATGCTCGCATAGATACAGGGAAAGGAATACGATCTCTGACGTTCTTTCCAAGGAGGCCACGCAGCAACATAGGGGGCAGTGGATAATTCAAGAACACCAAGATCAGGAGATTTATCAGTGCTTCCATCAACGTTTCATAGAACAAGATGGGGATGATTCTTAATGATCTGCCATGAATATTCGGTGGCTATAAGCTTTTTAGTTTTTCTGTTTGAACTGTATGATTGATTTATGATGTTATCTACATGTATATATTTATGTCTTTTTATGTATATATTGATAGTCGTAATGAACATGACACTAGATAGAATGGCTTGATCCATATCTAATATTTTTCATAGCCTTATGCAGATGATACAACATGTAATTTTCTTTTTGTTAATGGAAATTATGATTTTTTTCTTGGGAAAAAAAACTTATGACTTGACTAAGGAAAAGGAGAAACAAAATTACCATTGGATTAAAAATTGATTAAAAAATTATAATTATATATATGAGGAAAAATCAAAACAAATTCCATGAGAATATGCTAGAGATAACTAGTAAAAAAAGGTGTTTTATTAAAAACTAGTAAATAAGAACACTAAATTAAGTAAAAATACTTGAGATAAAGTAAGAATATAAACTAAATAAAGATCCACAAAAAAAATAAAAAGAAAAGGAAAATGGGAACAAAGAGGAATGAGAAAACTCAAGGGGGAGACAGAGGAACCAAAATCAAGGAGAAATCAAGCGACTCAATAAAATCCCAAAATCAAGACTTAGGAGAAAAATAAGAAGAAAGCACAGGGATCCAACAACAACTACTCTTCCATCCATCATCCTTTTTTAGATTACTTGATCTCCTCTCAATTTCAATGGCATCCCTAAAATTACAGTGATGAAAATGAGAACTTCGCAATAACCTTAGCCTCCTCAATACATATATGATGCTTAGTCATCTCATCATGTTCATCCGGAGCTAAAGAGAGGGACCTGCCATGCTTGATATCTTTTTTGTGTTCCTTAATCCTTTGATTTATAGACAGGACGGTTTCACCAATGTATGAGGTACCACAAGAACATGGGATAACATAAACAACTTTCATATCCAAAGGGTTTACTGGGTCTTTGACAGATTTTAAGGAACTTATAATGGTATTGAGGGGCCTAAAGGTAGAGGGAAAATTATGCTTTCTCAAGATTCTCGCAATCTTATCAGTGGTCCCTTGGATGAAAGGGAGATGAACCCTTGAATTATGATCAGTAGGGTCTTTCTTAACTTTAGGACATCTGCTAACTTTTAGGAAAGCTTTAAGACCTTCCTGCCTACTGTATCCATTATTAACAAAAGGAGTTGGTTTGAAACGTGTCAGCATAATTTTACTTGAATATTCATGTTAACTAATATATATATATATATATGTGTGTGTGTGTGTGTGTGTGTGTAAAAGAAAAGAAAATAATTCATTAAAACTTATAATATTCAATTACCTTCTATTAAAAGAAATGGATATGTATAATTCATTCCATTCTTAATATGAAATGGATATGTTGCATAATAATAATAATAATAATAATAATTAATTTTAATCATAAATAAACTATTGCAATGCCTATGTTTACTAAAATATTTCAATGCCAATAATGTGTATATTAACTATGGGTAAAAACAATACACATATTTTATATAAAGAAGTTGAAAAAATATATATGGTTAAAACATTTCAAATTGTTTTCCTAGTTTACATTTCAGCTCTTTCTCAAATATATTTCTCTATCAATTTTGTTTGAAATCTATGAAAGATATATTGAAATTGCAAATTTAAGTTGTGTAGTCTATGCAATCCAACAAGATTTTCAAGGTATTGAATCCATTTATGCATTCAAAAGTGTCGTTTAAACAATGGAAAATTACACACATCTCTCTAGTGCGATTTTTTGGAGATTCCAGTGCCGGAATCCGGTGAAAAAATTTAAGGTGAAATCTTGTTTTGTGTTATTCAAACTGGGTTTTTAACTGCATATTTGGATTCAACACCCTCAAAAACCCCAGGACACTTTGATTGTGAAGGGATTATCCATCAAGCTTGTGATTTCAATAAATTGTTGCCGGATTTTAAAGAAATTTGACCGGAAAAACCCACTGAAAAAGCTTCCAAAAAGTTGCACTAAAGACAACTCCTAAAGATATATTATTGTCAATTAAGAATTTGATTTTGTAGTAAACTCACTGTGATTCACTCAGTGAATCTCTGACATATTACTGTGGGTTTTCTGCTCCTAAAGATATATTATTGTCAATTAAGAATTTGATTCCGTAGTAGACTCACTGTCTCTGAGATATCACTGTGGGTTTTCTGCTTTCTGACATATATCACGTGAGTTCATGGCATTTTAAACAATACTTTTAATTTGATTACATATTAGAAAATCTCTCTTAAAAACACATTATTTAACCTCTTACCAATATTAACCCAATACAGCCTCAATTTAAAACCCACTACTTAAATATCCATTTTTCCATTAACATTTTTTTATGCCTCTTTATATTTTTTCATTAACTTTAAACTTTATTTTTTATATTTTTCAATATAAAAACCTTTTACCTTCTATATATCTCAATATATTATGCCATTTTTTCTAAAAATACATTTCCCAATATAAACTCACGTAGTATAATATTCCTCTTTAATAAATTCCGTGAAAAAATTTAACATAACATAATTCTATTTTAGTAAAAATGCTTCGCTGGCATTTCAGAAAGTCAGATCAAATACAGAACCAATTTTTAAATTTGAAACGAAAATTAACTATATAGATAGAAGATGAAGAAAACTTAAAGTCTGGAAAAATAGAAATTATCAAACTGTCTGTCTGGAACTCTGTAACTGCTGGACGGAGACAGTTTGGACCTGCATTATTTTAATTTTATAAAATTTGAAAATCTTTAAAATGGTATCTTTGAAATTTTATCATTTTTAATTGGAGGCAATTTTTTAAGCCGTAGTTTAATAAGTTGGAGGAATTGTCTTGAAAGTTATAAAATTCTAGTTATATTTAGAGAAAATTCTGCAAAGATTTTTGTAAATCTAAATTATAGTTGTTAAACTTCAAAATTTTAAGTGTCCTCGACGTTTTTGATAGTGCTGAATCTATTTCCACCAACAAAAACACTATTCAAACACTATCTCTAAATTTTTTTTAAAATATTTTTACGCATCCCTTTTGACATCCCGTCATGAGTGTGTAGCAAATGTGAAATATTTCATAGCCAATGAAACATTAGATATGTTGTGGCATTTAATGTTGTAACGTCCACCTTTCTTCGTATCTCCTCATGGAAGTTCATTTTCCCATATATTTAAACATATTTATCTCGTTACGATTTATGACGTAATCTAATTCAAAAGTTTTGAATTTTATTAAAGACTTATTATTTTGAAATTTTAATAAATGTTCTATACATAATTGAAAATAGTTTAAGAGAACATGTTTGATTCTTAGGTTTTTTAAATTCGGAAAAAAATGTTGGTTTTGTTTGTTTGTGTTAAGTTTGATTGTAATTATTATTTTAAGGTTTGTTTGTATTTTATATTTTAATTTATAAATTTTAAACACTATATGATATGATATGATTATTATGAGAAGTTAAAATAAGGGGAATAGGGGGTTAAAGTTAAAATGTTATATAATTTATATTTAAAGAAAGAATTTTAAAAGGAAAAATTGTGGAAGTAGTGTAAGTTGTATTAAAAAATGGTAGCTTAGGGAAAGAGTTGTTTTTAGGAGAAGAAGATTGAGTGAAGAGAAAATTATTGTGGTGCAAAATATGTGACAAAAAATGAATATATATAATAGATTGATGAGAAGAAATTTTTTTTGTTTATATAAAAGAATTAAAAAAGAAAAAGCTGAAAAATCTAAATAGAGATTAAGATATATAGTATTTAGATTTAATAATTGATAAAATAATATCAATAATACCAATTCCAAATAACTATATACAAAATAAGAGAAAAAATATAATATTAGAAATTGATTAATAATCTATGGAATTATAGTTTTTGAAAAAATTAAATATTAAAAAAGTTGAAAATTATAATGGTATACTATGTTATACAAAATATAATATTTAAAAATAGATTTTATAGCTTGTGATTATAGGTTTGAAAATGATTAAAATACTAAAAAATTTGAAAATATATAATATATTATGTTGAATAATTTTGTGAAGTAAGCATAAAAAATAGTTTTAAAAGAGAGAATGAGATATAAAATAACCAAGTTTATAAACAAATTGAGATAGTCTATTAAAATGGAGATGTATGTCAATGAATTTCAAACTCTGGAGGTTTATCTATTAGTCTTTGAAGAGGAAGTGAGATATAATGAGTAAAAAAACATTGTTTCAAATATAATAAATAAACTTTGAATTATCATTTTAGATTTTTTAGTTGTTTAAATTTTCTTTTAGTAATAGATAAAATGGATGCTTTTTTTTATTATGTGTTGGTTTAAATTAATTATTTAATTTTAAATTCCCTAATGGGGTGATATCAAAGATGAGTGATGTATAGGTTGGGGCATTTAATTCACTTTTTATGCGACATATGCAATCAAGAAGTGTGTTGAAGAAGCCTTTGGTGGCGAGCAGGAGTCAAAGATTCTCAATTGTGTTTATAGTATATTTGGTAATTGGACATTCACAGGATTTTGTTGGTGGTGTTGTAACCCTAGGGACAACCTTTGACTGAGAGGAGGCCAGTGCCTAGGACATTTATTCAAAATAAGTAAAAATATTTTATTTTATGACTATGAACATTATTGTCGAGAGAAATTTCTTTAAAATGTAATGTAATTTATGTTCTTAGAAAATGAAAAAAACCTTCAATATGGCCAAGATGTTCGTGGATATAACTAACTAAAGTTGTAGTATGGCAAGAAAGAATACAAATAAAAAGGCCCAATATAAAGGACTAAGACAAAATCCTTTATAAAAAATCCTAGTTGAAATACTGGAACGCGGGAAAGTTAAGTAATGAAAAATGTGGAGTATAGTTTAAGGTGTCTTTAAATACAAATTCTATAGGTACTTCTGCTATTAACACAACACCAATAAATATGTTGATGAAAAGTCACCAGTAGCTTCATTACACATTTTTCTTTAGAAGAATGAGCATAATAAATGAATTACACAGATAAAGAAAACATACTATAACCAACACACATTTGAATCATTTGAAAAACACTTTATTGATTCTCCAAGAAAATTTGCACATTACACAACAAAATTTGATCTCCAAACCAAAATTCAAAACCCCAAAATTGGTCCCTTGGTCTTCTTTTAAAGAAATCTTACATTGAGTTATGAAAATTGTTAACCGCCCTAACTATCTTTAAACGACTCAGTTCTCTTAAAACATTTAAAAACTAAGATAATTCTGGACTTTTACAAAATTACAAAGTAAAATATTTCCCAAATTTTCCTAAAATAGATTATTTAGAAAGTTGTAACTCTTGTGCTCTCAACATTTCTACTTCGCTTGATGAAGTACCAAACTCAACAACTCAAACATTCACTGGTGTGACCAGATTCTAACAATTCTTCCAAAGTGCTAAATCAAGAATTGGGCACTTGAGAATTCTATTGTAGGCCATCCTTAAATTTGTTAACTTGGTGTAGCTTGGTTTATCATTGAATAAAGTCTTAACTAACCACAATAGCTAGAAATCCCTATGCAGGTAATTGACAATTGCCGATCCCTTTATCATTGTGGTCTTCTAATATGAAGAATTATTTTTTCTCTTGGCTTATACCAGTAATGTTTCATATTTTTCCCAAGAGAGAATGTTTCCTTACTAATCCCAACATTTTGGCAGCCCTACTCTGATCCTTTTGTCAAAATTAGAGTTAAAATATGTCATTGATTCTTTGATTTCTTCTAACTTGCTCTCTTCCTACTTTCTATACATATTTCTCTCAACCATTTTGTTTATCTCTAATACCACAACATTCCTATCTGAAATGTCCAATGCTCTAAGTTCTTGGAAATATTTGGCATTTAGAAAATTAATGATAGTTTTTGCTAGTTGTGCATTTTTTTGCACTTGATCTTTATTTGTGTGGATAATCACTTCAGAGGCATTAATCATAGCTTTTACTTTAGCAATGACAACCATATGATCTCAAACTGCTCAAATTTGTTGGATTATGTCACCCCATATAATTCCCATTGCTTGGATCAAGGACATATTTCCTTTAAACTTCTTTTTCAATTCTTTGACCAAATCACATGCTGACAAATATTTTGTATTATTTTGATTTGCAATCTCCCTATCCATCTTTAATTGACCCTCCTTGTGTTTCAACTATGCCTTGGAGTAATCTAGATCTTTCTGTAACTTCTTCAACTCACTTTCTAATATTTTCAACTCTGTCATGACCCTGGTCAAATTGTCAGTTGGGTCCTTTGAATTAGCTGGTACCACAATTGTGAAAACATGTTTTTATATCTTCTGTAATAAATCTGCATTTTGTTCTTTGTGGGCTGCAATTTCTTGATTTGTCTCCAATAATTCATTGGTTAAGATCTCTTTCTCCTTTTCCACGTGAGTTATTCTGGAGTCTATACATGTTTTGCTGTAGGCATTTCCAATTTCCTCCTCAAATATTGAATCTCTAATTCTGCACCTTGAATTAAAGCTTGGATAGCTATCTTATCTTCTGGATTTACCCCAAGCTTAGCAATTAATTTCTTACGCTCTTCATTTTGAGTGTGAATATCTCTACAATTTGATTTTTCAAGCTTGAATTGATCTATCACCTTTCCCAGAAGTGCCTCTACCTTACTGCCACTAAGTAAGTCTTACTAAGATCATTATAAATTAGCTCTCTTGTTTTCCTATGCAAATTTATTTTGTTTGGTAGTAGGATATCTTTAGTATTGACAGAACAGTTCACAGTCCTAAAATCCACACCAGAAGCGATGGACTGAGGGACTGGATGATTAACAGATAGTTTCAACTAGTTCCTATCAAGATCAATCGATGAGAGGATCTTGGTTTGATAGCTAGAGATCGATTGGGCTTCTAATTATGTCATGACATTTCTGTTCACCTTAACATTCTTCTCTTTAATTTGTTGAAATTTATCTTTCAAAATATTCAAGGAAGACAACTCCTCTTCATTGGGGATTGAAGATGAGGCTGCACACCTTATACCTCCCAATTGTAGCTAGAATCCAACCTTGCTTGAAATCCTCTATAGTAGTTGTGAAACTTTTGTCGATCCTCCTTGAGTTTTTTCCTTTTTGTTGGGTTGAGAACTTTCCCCCATCAATTTCCATGATTTGTACAACATTTCTCTTCAATCCATTCTCTATAGGTAGAGGGGTTTCCACACCCACACCTTCTTGTGACTTTTCGATACCATGATTTGCTATTTTTTCTATCTTTGGTTGTGCTTCATGAATGTATTGGGCACATCATATTTCTAGCCTCCTTTTAGAAATTATTTGGTGTGGATAATAGTTCCATTTCTCCCCTTGCTAAAAATTCATCTCTTGCGTCATATTCTCAATCTCTTCTACAACTTACCTACTATTTACAATGAGTTGTTCTACTATTCTAGGCATCTTGAACAAAAACCCCTTTCTATCTAGGAAAAAGTGGACTTGATCCACGTTCAAACTCTACCTGATGAATTGTAGTGAAAAAAAATACTCATTGGCACAAAAGTGGGAAGCTTATATGGTGGGATTTTTGCACCATACAACCTTATCTCTACATATTCTCCAAATAAATTCCAGTTACCAACCTTCAAGTCTCTACTCAACTTTACAAAGATTAGGCCTATTGCATAATTCTGGGAGCATATGTGTTATTTATAATTATGTATATTATTGAAATGAAAACAATAACATAGTAGGAGAAACCTTCATTTTTTTGTTTTCATCTAACAATGTTAGTCCAATTCAAAACAATCTTCTTCTACTTATTTAAATTAACAAATTTTAGACCTAAATCCATGAATTGATCACCATGTGCATATAGAAAGAGGTAGACCATTAATATGGAAACCTAAAACATCTAGAAATGTTGAAGTTGAGGAGTTGAAAGTTAATAGAATGCTCCCAATAAGTAGAAATATCCAACACAACATTAGGTTGTATCATCAAAGAGAAAAAACCTAGGGCTTGACAATTGATTATTGAGGTATCATCTCTTCCCAGAACACCCATAATGACAAATAGAATTGGCTTGATTTTCTTAGTAAAAGAAGTTATAGGAAACTATGTAGTCTCTAGTAAAAGCATAGTATTGGAAGGAAAAATGAGACTAAACAGTTTGTTTCTATCGCCTAAAGAAAGGCTTTGATACACAGAAAAACGGATTCATCGGTGAAATTCATATAACTATTTGATAGTGGTAAATCTGAGGCTTGACGAATTAACAAAGAAGAAACCTGAAAAATATTTTCACCCATTAATTTCATAACATAAAAGTTTCAAGGACATAACGATGAGGTAAGCCTACTAATAAATTCATGGAAAAGGTATGTACGGGGAATAATAGCAACACCAATCTAGATTTTACTACTCACAGGGATATTTCTGACTCAGTTTGACTAACTAGTAAATTTTGATGAATTTCCATTAAATTTAAGTGACAAAAGAAATAAAAAATATCTCGTTCCATGTCCATTAAAGGTAATGAGTAGATGACCCAAATAAAAAAATATTTTTGGCCATTTTAAATTCGAGTGTTCGAAGAAAAATGAAGGTAATCGAGTGATATTAGTACCTAGATTCTTTTAGAAAGACTTGCTACAATTATGAACTGGGGACCAAATAAAAAACAACAAACAAAATAGATGAAATGAGCAAAAAACGAGGTTTTTCTGTTGATATAGTGAGAAAATGAAAGTTATGACAATATGAACAAAAAGGTATGAAGGAATGAGGTTTTAGACGGTGTGGGAATAGGGAGGTGATGTGGAGGGTATGAGGGTGACGTGGAGGAATAGTTGGCTCTCTTGATCGTGCTCGTTTGATGTCACCAATAGGATCCAAAGAACCCACTTATCGCCCTCGGGGGCACCTTGGCTGGAAAGCGATTTAATTTTGGTGTGGTGTCGAGGTAAATCAGAGTCGCCAATCTCTCCAATGGTTATTTCTCTATACCACCCCTCATGGGCACTCCCTGTCGTAAACTTCATTCGCTTTGTGTTGTTAGACTTTTTTTTGGGCATGACTTGATTAGAGTTATGGTGATGCACTTGGTGAGTTGCACACTATTTATCTCATTTCCATTGCTTTATTTGTATGTGGGATGTTCCACCCTTTGAATACATATGATATTCACAAATCTTCTAGCCTGTAACATTAGGCTTACAACAAACTATAAAAGTCTTACAAAATATAAATTTAAAGAATCCCATATCTCATGCTTCCTTTTTTCTTTTCGTTTTTCTCTTCTCATTATTTTTCTTTCTTATATATATATAATATTAATATATATATATATATTTATATATATATATAATATATATATATATACATTACATACATACATACATCATACAACATACATACATACATACACATACATATATATTATATATATATATATATATAGTATATATCTATCTATATATATATATATATTATATATATATTATATATATTATATATATATATTATTATATATATATATTATCTTCTTTTTTTCTTAAAGAACATAAAGATAAAATAATTACAACACTAGCTCCACCTGAGGATAGCATTTTGAAACAAGATGGTAAGAACCGCAGATAGGTGCCTTCACCTCCGGCATGGAGTCATATTACAGATCAGGTAACATAGTAAATAAACACACTAGATACTTATAGTAGACTCATCAGTATTTACAATGGAAATGTAGATTATTTTCAGTGTTGGAAATAATATTTGAGGTACTGCCCATTTACAGGAAGTTGTAGTAGCTCACCATCAATATTTTCCAAGAGGAAAGTGTTGTTGCCTCAGAATTTAGCCACCTTGAAAGGCCAAAACCATAAAGGATCAATTTTCCACGCTTACCCTTGTCTTCTCCCCTGACATCCAACCTAAGCACAAGGTCTCCTAGCTAGAAAAAGTTGTCATTGGACTTCTTATCAAATACAACTTTCACTTTTTCATAACACTTCATTAAATTTTGAGCTATTTGTTCTCTATGTTCATTCAGTTCTACCAACTGATTAATCCTCTTGGTCAATAGATTTGGTTCTTCCTTTGCATCCTAAATTAATTTAACCACAAGCATAGATAATTTACTAGGGAACATTGTAGCAGTACCATATAATAGTTTAAATGGTGATTTCCCAGTGGATATTTTTGTTGTCCTCCTATTTTCCCAAAGAGAAAACTTAAGCTGAGAATCCCAATTCTTCTTATTCTGTGCAATAATGTTCTTTAAAATTCTTACCAAAGTTTTGTTTGATGACTCTACTAACCCATTCCATTATGGATAATAGGTCGTTAAATGGCTGAGTATAATGTTATATTTTTGGCATAATTTAATAAACTTTGTAGTTTGAAATACTTGGGCATTTTCAGTCACCAACTTCTTTAGAAAACCAAATCTAGCAAAAATATTTTATTCGATAAATTTAATAATTGTTGAATCAGTTGCAATTCGAGTAGGAATGGATTCCACCCATTTTGTAAAATAGTTGGGAGCTGTCGAAATCAATCTATGTTGTCCATTGGAAGGTGGGTGAATTTTGCGTATGAAATCCAATCCCCACTATTTGAATGGTTCATCTACAAAAATTGGAATCAATGGTAAGGGTGCTAGTTTCTTCTTCTTAGCAAAAATATGGCATTCCTTGCAACCTTTCACCAATCTATAAACATCAAAGGGCATAGTGGGTCAGTAAAACCTAGCTTTCAAAATTTTATGAGCTATAACTTTCCAACTATAATGGCCTCCACAAGCACAGTCATGATATTCATTTATAATTTTGGGAATTCCATATTTTTTTAAACATAGCAACAACACCCCAACAAGATCTTTCCAATACAATTGACCATTTGAGATAACACACTTTTGGGCTTTCATTCTCAGGGCTTTATATTTTTCTGTATCACAATTTGGTGGATAGCTGGGAAACAATAAATAATGGACAATACTTTTGTACTAATCTGAACATAGATATTTATATGCAATTCTATTATCTTGTTCATTAGACATATTATCCTTGCTCACTGCTTTGGTTCAGAATTTTCAACCAACAAATTTACTCCCATATCCTGACAATCTTCCTTTGATAAGATCCTGGCCAAAATTCCCCCTTTATTAATTTAGTTGGATTTATTTCCATATCATACTCTTTTATTTTTTCCATCCACTTTCCTTTTCTTCCTTCATTGTCCCCCCTGTGTCAAAACATCTTTGAATGTTGTAGTCGGAATGAAAGTTGTGATTGTTGACTATAGGATATATGTTCTTAATGCCTTCAAAGATTTGACCAGAGCATATTCTTGTTTCTCCCAAATATTATATTTCAATTATGCATTCCTTAAAACTTAACTGAAAAACACCATAGTTTGCTCTTCGTTATCTTCATTTTTTCTGCGACAACACAATTGCAATAGTAGTTGGTGATGTAAAAGAGAAAATCTAGAAAGGTTTCTCATAATTGGGACTAACTAGCACAAGAGCCTCCCAAAATCCTTTTTATTTCTTGAAAAATCTTCTTTGGAAGTTGGGGTCCAATTGACCTCATTATTCTTTTTCAGCATATCAGTAAATATCCTTTATAATTTATGCATAATTTAGGATAAATATTCTAAAAAAAATTATTCTTCCTAGAAAAATCTGAATTTTTTTCTTGTTTCTAGGTAAAATAATATAGGTTAATTGCCTCTAATCATTTAGGATCAATTGTAATTCCCCCCACTGACACAATATGACCCAACAATTTTCCTTCCTTAAGAGCAAAGTGTGATTTCTTGGGATTCAAGGATAGACTATATTTTCTAGATTTCTCAAAATTTTGTTGCAAGTAATTTAGATGTTCATCATCATATTTTGAAAATATTGTTATATCATCAATATAGATGACCACAATTTTTTCCTTCTGTCCAACAAAATATTTGTCCATGGCCCTTAGGAAAGTCACACCAGCATTCATTAGGCCAAAGGGCATCTTGGTGCACATAAATGTACCCAAAGGTGTTGTAAATGTCGTTTTGTTCTAGTCATCTAGATGAGCAACAATTTGATTATATCTAGAAAAACCCTCAATCATTGATAGCCTTGAGGATCCCACCACTTTCTACAAGATATGATCCATCTTGGGTAGGGGATAATTATCCTTCAGGGATGCTCTATTTAAATTTTGAAAGCCCACACATAGCCTAATTTCCCCATTCCTTATCCTTATTGGTACAAGATTTTCCACCCATTATAAATACCTTAATGGACTAATGATTTTAGCCTGAAGTAAATTCTTGACCTCCTTTTCAATTAAAGGGAGCAACCGAGGGTTGATATGTTTAATTTTATTCTTATATGGATTTACTCTTGATTTTAATCTTGGGATGGATATTATCTTTATTATATGTCCTTAGATCCTCATAAGACTAGGTAAAAATATAAGAATACTTTTTGTAGATATTTACATACCTCGTTGATATTCTAGAGGATTCTCTTTACTAATTTGATGAATTTGGTTTGTTGCTTTGTACCAATATTACAATATTCAATGTATTCTTCCCAACTCTACTTGATTAACTTAACTCGGATATCATTTGCATCAAATAATATTTCCAAAGTTACAAGGCCTTTTGGAATCACATTTCCTTTCAACTATATAATTTTCTGGTCTGCAATTGAATCCTTCCAAGGTAATTATTCTTCAACTTCCTCTTATTCATTCTCACACTTTTCTTCTTGATTAATTTTTGAAGAAGAAAAACAATTTCCCTCTCTAGAGTATGATCAATCAAAAAAAAATTTCCAAATGGAATTTTGAACTGTTTCTTACTTTTGAACTAATGATAAAATTTGAACTTGTGTATCTTCACCAATTTCATCATCTGCTTCTAATAAAAAACAAGAAAATACTTCTCCTAGATATACACTGGGGATTTATTTGGATTACCTTCTTTGGTAATAGTTTTGACAAACTTGGATCCTATGTATAGCCTCCTCTTTTCATCACTGAAAATTGGAATTGTGGCATATGTTAAATCCATCTTTATATATCCACCTAGCTTCATACCCCATGTTCTTGACAGAAACATCCCAAATCTTGTTGTAATGTCAGTAACAACAACATCCATTACAATATTTCTCATGGGAATTTGTGTAAAGGTGACCACCATATCTTTAATCAATCCCACACATTTTACTCTTTTTGAATCAAAAGAATATAAATATTTATAAGATTTTGTAATCTGAAAAACTAAGACTTTCAATAACAGAAAGAGGCATAAGGTTATGTGATGCCCTTAAATCTAGCATGCAATTATGAAACATAAAATCATGAATCGAAAGAGTAATATAAAAAAGTGGAGTTGTGGAATCTTGCTCCTCCACATGAGGCCCAAACATGGCAACTGGTCTTTCCTCTTGTAAGTTTATGGTGTCTTGCGTTGTAGTCACTTGTGACATAATTATGAAATTTTCAATCTGTTTTTTATAGGTTGGATTCTTTTCCAACTCAACTAATGGGAAAGGAATATTCACCTTCTCCAAATCCTTTTCAATGTTATATAATGAGATTTTTTCTCCACCTTTACTATTTCTTCTTTCACTCCTTTATTCCCTTGAATTTTCTATTGAGTTTGAACAATTTGGTTTACTTGATTTTCTTGACTAAGCTCGACTTGCTAAATTTTTTATGGCTCTCCTTCATGGATTGAAATTGTCCGAAAAGGTTGTTTCCCTTTATCATTATTCTTCTTCACAGTCTATTGGGGTTGCTCCCCATTCTTATCTTAGGTCCTAGACCTTTTCTTGATCTCGAGTCATACTTTTTGTGCAACTTAGCTTGTATCAAGTCTATTAATATCATACAGTAGGTATCTATTTCTCCCTCATTCAAAGTTTCATGGGGGTCAAAATAAATATCATCTTCATATGTTTCTTCTCCTCCTTTTATGGGGGATTCACTTAATGAACCTTTGATATATCACATGCATTCATGGCATACTAAAAAATACCCTTAATTTGACTAATATTGGAAAATACCTCTAAAAATCACATTATTTAACCCCATACCAATACGAACCCAAAATGGACCTACCTTTTGGAATAGTGAGTTTATTAGCAATGATTCTCTAGATTTCAACCCTACAACATAAGTAAGAGTAGTTTCCAAAAGGTAGGTCACTTCACATTTTCTAAAGAGGTCTTGCTATAAAATAACCTTCATTATGATCCCCGCAACAAGTCAAACATTATGTAGATCTTACTGTTCATTTTTTTCTATAGAAATTTCTATCATGCGCTTCATAATTGTAGGTTTGTCATACTCTTGATGTGCTCCCAATTTCATGCATAATATTTTAATTTTTTTATCCTACAGACTCAACCACACCCATATGCCTTCTTACATGTGATTGGGAAGCCTATAATTGCACCCTTAAGCTTTTCTCCCAACGCTTGGGGCTTTGACTAGGAGAAACCCTTTTTTACTCAAATCAAAATCAACATCATATTATCATCTATTCATGTTTGGAAACCTTTCTTCAACAATTAAGAGTCTTCTTATTCATTTACTTCAAAAAATAATAGGTGTTGTGGTCTCATGGAAAGTTTCCCCTATAAATGGAAAGCCTATTTAATTATTATCTTTCACAACATCAACTTGTCTTATCACAATACTTTCATGTATCAACAAAACTATCAGATCATGGAGTCCAATTATATTAGGTTCTCAAACATATATGCATTATGGTCATAAGAAATCATCATAATCTACTTGATCATCACATATTAACATGTCATCAAATATTCATCAAAGGGTAGAGTCATACAAATGTATCTTCTTCATACTTCAAGGATCATAATCACAACATCAAGTTAGGACATTCAATTTAGTCACATTATCAAATTTAATAATATTTTCAACAAGAAGATGCTAATTATTACTTTTATTATCAGGGTTACCATGTTTATCACAAGAAATAGCATCAAGTTACCATATATCAAAATCAAAGTTTCTAGCTAGCTTTATAAAATCAAGAAATTTACCATGTCTAATAAAATGTAATATACTTTCCAAATATCAAGAGCACCAATATCAAAGGTAACAAAAATAAAACTTAATTTCATATGCATGCATGAGTATTTTATGAAAATGATATTTTCATCATACATTAGGGCTTACCTTGCCATCCAATATTGTAGCTTACACATATCTTATAGTATTCATATACTTTTTCAACTGTAACAACCATGGGTTAAAAATCCATGTAATAAACTTAATAAAGGTAAATAATAACAAAGGTCACGGGACACATATTCCAAGCTAAATGTTGGGAAAAAACATATTGATAGGGGTCACTTGTGATTAATTAATGGCCATGGAAACTGGCAAAGGAAATGTCAAAGGATTTGGAAATGCATGAGGCATTTATTGACATTTTATTTATGAAAATAATGGAAATTAGGAGGAAAAGGAGGTGAAAGATCATAAGTTGCATGTGAGGAGGAAAATGAAGAAAAATAATGGGAAATGAAGAAAATAGAGGCCTCAATGATAAAAAGGCTTATGAGGATCAATTCACAGCTTTTGTCGATTTAGTCTTTGGTACTCTCATTCTATTATCTCTCATATACTCTTGGACACTTAGAGTTTTCTTTGACTGCTTTTGGAGCATTGTGGCATACTTGGGATTTGAAGCAAGAAGGCAAAGGAAAAGAAGGAAAGTGCAAGAGGATAGTGGGATTGGAAACTACATCAAGTTTTCTTTTAGCTACCGAGTTGCATGTATGATTTCCTTACTAGTTCTAGCATGTGTGGTTTATGCATGTGGCTATTTGGTTATGATCTGTTATTGACATGGGGGATTTCCTGGATTGACAATGTTTTTTCCTAGCCTTGCCATTTCCTAGATAGCCATGGTGTTGTCGGTTTTTCCTTTTTGTTTTATGGCTCGTGCTCATGTTTCTTATGGTTGTGAGTTGAGTTATTAGTTCCTGGAGCCTTGGTTGGACAAACTCTCTAGAGCCCTGTAACATCTCGAGTTGAGTTACTAGTCCTAGAAACCTTGGTTGGAAAAACGCTCTTGAGCCCTTGGTGGGTTGAGTTACTAGTCCTGGAAGCCTTGGTTGGAAATATGTACTGGAGCCCGACGACAGTTATGGGTTGAGTTACTAGTCCTAGAATCTAGGTTGGAATAAATGCTCTAGAGCCTTGGACAACTTGGATCGAGACCGATTTGGTGATGGTTAGTGATGTCTAACCATGAGGTGGAATCATTGGCCGAGGGTTGAGGTAGGTTGGACTCTGGAAGCCCTAGTTTAGTTTTCTTGGTTTATTCCATGAGATCACACATTCATGCTTGGAATATGGTGCGAGGGTGAATAGCTGAAAGAAATATTTGGTTCATCCCAATCTATGATTGGGTGGTACATGGAATTCCGTGACTTGTTTGGATTCTGAATGTGTTAATAATATCTCCTTTGCTATGCTCTATGGGTAAATGTACTTGGTAGTATGTGGCTATGATGGTTTTTATATTGTTTTTATTTATCTAGTTATATGTTGGTTACAAGTATGGTTTTATGGCAGTCTTGAGTTATGGTTCTCATCATGTTTTGGTTAGTAGATGAAATGTTAATGAATGGATGACATAATTGATGATAATGAAACTAATGTGACAGGAAATTAGTTCTTCTTGACAAATCTCATATAAGTATGAGGTTCCTATATTCAGATGTGTTTCTATGACATGTCCATTACTTGTTCATGATGTGTTTGACGAAATTACTATCATGGTTAGGATGAGTCAGGTTAGTCCCTTGTTCAAGTTTTTCATTAGAGGTATTTTATTCTTGTTACTTATCATTTATGAGAATTTATTCAAGTTTTGGGCAGAGGCTTGAGTCCTAGCCCTGAAAAAGCGGCTCAAAGTTTAGATTCGTTGGCACAAAAATGCCCAAAAAAGACTATAGTCACATGGAGACCTTATTGTGGGAGTGACTAGAGGGTTAAAATCACATGGAAGGATTTTCATGGGAGTAACTGGGGGTCTAGTTCAATTAAAAGGAAAGTCAACTCAAGGGTTGGGCACCTAGAGTGGTTGGTTAGCCCCTGGGGTCCTGTAGCTCTTGAGGAAGGTCAATTTGGTTTTGGTTTTTCAATTCCATTTCCTTAAATGTACTTGGGTAGTTGAATCATATCATAGTAACTCTTCATCACATATTTACCCTGGTAGACAAGTTAACTTGGGTAAGTGTGGGAAAAGGGTGTTACAAAGTGTTATCTGAGCATGGTTCAACTATTAGATTGGATGGAAGAAGTGTGCTTGTTGTGCATACATGTCGGTTTCATATGTGTTCATTATGCTTGTGTTATATGTGTTTGTTATGTATGTATGGAAATAGTCATTGTTACAATTGTGTTTCCATGTAGAAGTTGATTATGTTGTTGTTGAGATGTGTTTATCATGAATTGATCCAAGATCTTTTACTTATAGATACATCGGAATTACATGCAACAAAGCTTATTAACCATGGAAATTAAAAACACATAAAACAATGTGAAAACAACAAGATAAGCATGAAACCATGCCATAAGTATTTGATTACAGAGTTCATCCAATTTGGACTATGTCTTCAGGCCTTGCTCAATAGTGGGGAGGCCTTCATTCATTAAGTGGCATTAAAAGAGATAAAAGTACAAGCAACATTCATTTACAATCCTTATACCTCCAAGCTGGAAGATGGAAGAATAATGGAGAGCCCAACTTTAGAAATAGACAATACCATTGAAATCTTGGCGAAAAATCATGCAGAATTACCTATTTGAATTCCCAATTCAGAGAAATGAAGCTTTTGCACCCTCTCAGAACCTCCTTAATACTCAAGGCAAAGTTCCAACCTGCTGCTAGGTTGGGTTACTGCTATACACAATAGTTTCTAAACTTCTATGCCAGTATCCCTCTTTTTCTTGTGCATACAGTCCATTATATATGCTAGTGGCTAACTCCTCAACACTTGTAGTTTCAAAAAATGACAAGCATAACAGGTAGACAGTTTCCATACCAAGAATCTCGGACCTGGAATAGTATGCAGGTAGTAACCTGTTTAAACATAGAAAAACCTTCATAACCTCTTAACCGCACATTAGCTTAACTTGATGGCTTTAACATAGAGAATCGACATTTAAATCGGTGGACATACCTATGCCTTTACATTAAGCGATGAGAAAAAGACGATACAATGATGAGTGATCTGCGATAACAGATGGACTCGATGGAAATTATCAACTGAAATACATAATATATATTGGATCTCAAAAATCACAATCGATGAAGCCAGGGGTGTCTTATGGTTTATGAATGCAGCATGTGCGATATGCGATTGCGATATCACAATCGCAACCCTGACTGTCAGGGGCCAATTCTGTAATTCCTTTCCTTTATGACGTGAAATTGTGATCATCACATCGCACTCTGGATTTTCTCTGGGGCGATTCTTTACCATCGACCGCCTCTAATTTGCAATTGAGATATCGAAAATCGCAACCCGGTAGTGCTAAGGCCAATTTCCTTAACTGCGAGCCTCTTCCTTCTGCGAAATGCAGGGCCAATGGTAGCCTACCACTTGGTGCTCCCTCATTCATTAAGAGTTCTTCCATGTCATCTTCTCGTGCCATCTATCCAAGTTAAACATGAACTTTGACTTGATCTAACTTCTTCATATGAGCTCAGATTCGAGTGTCGTTCACATCATTAGAATTAGGATGACGATCATTTCGATCTGATGCTAAGTTTATCGAGATTCTACCACTTTTAGTTTTGAGCCATTTTACCATGCCACTAGTACTTTTTAGAGATCCATCTGGATCATGAATTCATGTTGGTTGTATATGCATTGTTTATGCATGTCAATGTCTATATGTTGGTGTGCATGAATTGTGTCTAGTTGGTGTTATGGTTTGTGGCATCATGCATGGTAACTCGGATGATGATTGAGATGATGTCTATATACTGCTATGATTATGTTTACACATGTATTGTGCTAATCTAGTTGATCTTGTAGATAAGATATCCTACCTTGAACTATATTGAGGTACGTTGGTTATGTTTATGTTTTGGTTTAGCTGACATGATATACTTGCAGGAAGAAGAAGATCAAATATGACTAGAAAAATGGTGGATTATAGTTCACGAGCTTCTCCCTATAGATCAAATGAGAAACATGGTGATGAGTACTCCCGTCATATAGAAGAAAATTTGAGAAATTTGAAGGCATAAATAAGGATTTGCAAAGAATATAATGATATAATCATTTAGTCATGATAGAGACTTGCTAGGGCATAGAAGAAGCAAGTAGAGGTCAATGCAGTTATCCTTGAGAGCTTGCCATACTTGCAGAGATAGGGATAGCCATGGATCAATTATGGGGCGGAGGATAGGAATAATGGAGAATATGGTAGCAAGTCTCATGGTGGGCATAGGTCAGATAAAGATGATACCATTTGACATGGAAGACTATTGGATACACCTAATAGATGAGGTAGTGGACATGGGATTTACTCTAGTTCTGGTTTAGACAGGCACCATGGTCATCATCGCTATCATCCTTACAAGAGGAGTGAGAAGGGATATTTTTCGGATGAGTTCAAGAAAGAAAATCCACTTACATTTGATGGATAAATGAAGAAGTCATAAGATTCAAAAGCATTATTTCTTGGGATAAATAGGTTCTTCATATTTCATGATTACTCAGAGAATGTGAAGGCTAGAATAGCTATATTCAGTCTTAAAGGTAAAGAAAACATTTGGTGGGAAGATGTAAAGAATTTCAATGGCATTCAAGAAGAGGATTTGACTTGGTGTGAGTTTGAGAGACTTTTCAAGAAGTATCTATATGAGAGATATTATGATGACAGGGCAAAAGAATTCTATGAGCTAAAGATGGGATCCATGACCGATGAGGAGTACACTAAAAGATTCTTGGAGTGATTGAGGTATGTTCCTTATATTAAGGAGGAGAAATCTAAGATTACAGATTCATCAATGGGTTGTTGGTATCATTCAAGGATAAAATTGAGTTTGATGAGCCTGGATCACTGGAGGAATCCATCAAAAATCTAAAGCATTATTATGAGGAATTGAAGTGCAGATCTGAGACTAGGCAGGAATGGAAAGATAATGAGAAGAATAAAGGAAAATGGGATAAGAAGCAAAAAGGACCTCAAGGCATAGGTAACAAAGAGAATGTAACACCACCTAAGAAGTTCAATGCATCTGACAGAGGGCAGGGATTTCAATTTGAGGAGCAAAACAACGGTGATGGCAAGAATCCTTTACAGTGTTGGACTTGTGGAAAAGATCATCGCAGGGGATATTGTCCACAGAATTAGGGTGATAGACCTCAGATATACAGTTCTCAAGAGGCATGGGAAGTTGGGGATCTTGGATAAATAATTCCTCAAATATATGTAACATTAGATAACAGGCAGGCAGATCACCAGACATCTATTACCAAGATGGGTGGTAAGATTTGTGATCAAGTTGTTTCTATTTTTATTGACCCTGGATCTAATTATAGTTATGTTAATCCTAACCTAGTGGGTAAGTGTGTTTTGAATACAGAAGTACATGCAAAACCTTGGTTAATGCAGTTGGCTACAGGTACTAAGAAACAAGTTCATCACTGGGTAAGAGCTTGTGCATTTGAGTTGAATGGTATGCCTACGTCAGCGGATTTGAATGTACTTCCATTGGGATCATGCATTATGTTTTTGGGTATGGACTAGTTGTATCTTCATAGGACTAAGATAGATTGTTATGATAAGTCTATTTAATTCTTGGATGACAATGGAGAACAGAGAATCTTGCAGGGTAAGAAAAATGCAACATCAATCTGAATGGTTACATCTATGCAAGAAAAGCACAATCATAAGAAACGGTGTGTGTTATTTGAAATACATATTTCTAGTGATAAGGTAAGTATGTTGAGAATGAAGAAATCTTGAACAGGTGCCCAGTTCTATAGGATTTTCTGGATGTATTTCGCACAAAGATTCTAGATTTACCACCTCACAGAGAAGTGGACTTTTCTATTGAGTTGGTACCAAGGGTAGCACTAGCATCAAAGGCACCATACATGATGAACAGACTAAAGTTAGTGTAATTGAAGCTACAATTGAAGGAAATTCTTGACAAGGGATACGTCAGGCCAAGTGTGTCACCTTTGGATGCACCAATATTGTTTGTGAAGAAGAAGGATGGTACTCTTAGACTGTGCATTGACTATAGGATTTTTAACAAGGTTACCATCAAGAACATGTATCTATTGTTGAGGATTGATGATTTTTTTTATCAATTGAATAGAGAAGAAATGTTCTTGAATATTTATTTGAGATAAATATACCATCATGTACGCATTAAAGAAGAGTACATATACAAGACTAATTCCTGGACTAGGTATGGGAATTATGAGTTTTTTGTAGTTCCTTTTAGTTTAACTAATTCTCCCACTACTTTTTATGTGCTTAATGGATAGTATATTGTGTCCTTATCTGGATGAGGTTGTTATTATATTAATTGATGATATATTGATATATTCTAAGAATGAGGAAGAACATTTCGAACAATTAACAACAATGTTGAGATTGCTAAGAGAGCATTAGTTGTATGCCAATCTTAGTAATGCAGTTTCTTTCATAGAGGTACACTACTTAGGGCATGTTGTTTGCAAGGAAGGCATAGAAGTAGATCCAGAAAATGTAAAAGCCATTATGGAATGGGCAGCTCCTAGGAAAGTGGATGAGGTTAGATCATTCATGGGGTTAATAGTTTATTATAGACAATTCATCAGGAACTTCTCATAGGTGTCTTATCCTATTACACCATTGCAAAGGAAAGGTGAGAAATTTGAATGGACAAAAGAATGTGCAACAAGTTTTGAGCAATTGAAGCAATTGTTGACAACAAGTCCTGTTCTAAAGATTGTAGATCCAGACAAAGAGTTCATGGTGTGTACAAATTCTTGTAAGAGAGGACTTGGTGGGTTTTTGATGCAGGAAGGATAGGTAGTATGTTATGAATCAAGAAAATTGAATGAGCACAAGCATAACTATGTGACACGTGTTATTGTGTTGGAAGTGATCATTCATGCATTGAAGATGTGGAGGAACTATCTTCTTTGCAAGTAGTTTGTATTGCTGAGTGATCACATTGGATTCAGATACTCATTTGACCAATAGAATCTGAATGCTAGGGAAGCTAAGTGGTTGACCATGATCAATGAGTTTTACTTCGAGATCAGATACATCAAGGGAACATAAAACAAGTTTGCAAATTCTCTTAGCAGAAGAGTACAAGTAAATCATATAAAATCGATGAGTTCTTAGAAGACATATCTACAGGATCAAATCTTGTAGGAAGGACAACAAGATGACAGGTATAGGGAGCTTAGGCACAAGTTATAGTAGGATACCAGTGATCATGATATGGACTATTGTCTCACAACGAATGGTTTAGTCAGATTTAGAGACAAGATCTATGTGTCGGAGAATAGTGAGCTCAAGAATATTATCTTAAGGGAATGTCATGCTAAGTCGTATTCAAGTCATCCAAGATATCAAAATACATTGATAGTTGTGAAGAAGTTTTACTCCAAATATAAAGAAAGAGATGGAAGAGTTTGTTGTGACATGCTTGAATTGTCAATAGTTAAAAGAAGAGTTTAAGAATCCAGGTGGATTACTACAACCGACTCTAATGCCAGAGTGGAAATGGGAGGTCATTTCTATGGGTTTCATTATAGGTTTGTTGAGGATGTCTAGACATCATGATTCTATTATGGTTTTGGTTGAAAGGTTAACTAGGTAGTACACTTCATTCTAGTGAAGTATACTTATTCAACTAACGATGTGTCACAAGTATTCATAAGAGATATAGTGAGGTTGCATGGTATTCCAAAGAATATTGTGTTAAACAGGGATTCTCAGTTCACTTCCAGGTTCTGGAAAGAGTTATTCACAAGTTTGAGTACAAAGTTGGCCTTCAGCATAGATTATCATCCACAGAAAGATGGAAAGACAGAGAGGGTCAATAGGATTTTGGAGGACATGTTGAGAATGTATGTGATTCATAAATATCGAAAGTGGGAAGAGTATCTTCCACTAGTTGAGTTTGCTTACAACAATGGTTATTAGTAGTCATTGAGGATGAGTCTGTTTGAGGTACTCTATGGGTGGAGTTGTAATACTCATATTAGTTGGAGTGATCCAGTGAATAGGGTGATGATTGGACCAGACTTGTTGGAAGAAAAGGAACAAGAAATGTAGGTTATCAAGAAGAATCTCTAATGTCTTTTTTCTAAATCAACACTTGGAAGAAATGGCTATTGAGTGGATCCAATCATCCCTCAATATCTCTTGATATTGCTGATGTTGATCAGAAAAGATAAAAGACCAAATAGACAGTCATAAAAATAAAGAAGCTAAAACATGATTAAATGATTCCAAACACATCAAATAAAATTCTTCAACCAACCATTTTACATATGCTGCTAAAATTCATAAAATAGAAACACTAGTTGTGCAAATAACTTATTGAAGCATAAAAATAATCAAAATAAATACAAATACTACAACTGATGGAGTTGTGAGCAAAGGGGGCCCTCCTTTACTCATAAATCCTCTATTGTTAAAGGAGTTTACACCAGGAGATCAACATAACATATAACTTTCTATTAATCTAAAAATTATTATAGAGATATACAAGTCTGATATGTTCGACCAACCAGCCCCCTTGTAAATGAAACATAATGAAATTTATACAAGTTCAAAGGCATATGTATTCTTGAATTAGGAAAACTAATATGTTGTAACTACTTGCTATCAATGACTAAACAAAATGATAAAATAGCTCTATTGAGTTTGATCCATGACTGAAAGCATGGATCAAACAAATTTCAATACATCGCTGGATCTATTTCCCAATACGACCATTGAGATGAGGAATGAATATATGGGTGGTTTCAACGATGAATTCGAGGAAGCCAATAGGACAAAATCCATGTAGGTGGATTTCCTCATAAAACCCATGCTCTCATTTTTCTTGAAACTAAGTGGAACATATCCAACCACTAATTGTTTTGTAGGATATCTAGGCAATTACAAGAAATCCACACGTACAAGAAATCATGGAGTGTCTGCAGGAAATCAACGACCATGGGTCTCTACAGGAAATTGCAGAGTTTTTTCACATCATGACTAATATTCATAAGATATCGATCAGTCAAACTTGATAATTCGATTAGGAAATTATTAACTTCAAGAAGAACTTAAGAACAAGGTAAAATAATACTTTTTAACATAATGTTCATACCGTGAGCACACAACACCCTTTTGGTAAAAACTAGGTAATATAGGTGAAATAGGAGTAGTTAGAAATAAAAAAGAGTTCAAAAAGGGGGTAGCAAGGTCTTAGAAGGCTATAAAAAATTGAGCAAAATGGGACTCAACGGATAGCATGGGATAGGCAGAAAATTTATGCATACAAGCACAAGGTGTCTAAGGAGTTTCAAGTGGGGGAACATGTGCATTTGTGCATCAAGCCTAAGAAGAGATCCTTGAGGATTGGCTCATGTGCAAAGTTGGAACCTCAGTATTGCGTGCCTTTCGATATCCTTGAGAAGATTGGACTAGTGGCCTACAGAGTTGCACTGCCTCCAACAGTCAAAGTCCATGATTTTTTCCATGTGTCATTACTTAAGACGTATGTGAAGGATGTTTATCATGTCATTGAATGGTATGTATTGCAGGTGGAACTAGAAGTAGAGTTCCAGCCATAACCTCAGTGAATTTTGTAGAGAAAGATTCTCATGCTTCAGAATTGAGCAATTGAGCAGGTTAAAGTGCAGTGGAAGCACTTTGGTCCCGATGAAGTTACATGGGAGATGGTTGATCAGATGTGGGATATGTATCCTTCTTTTTTTTTCTTCTTTTTTTTTTTTTTTTTTTTTTTTTTTTTTTTTTTTTTTTCGGTTGAGACAAATTCGTTTTGGTATATGTACATATTTATATATTATTGTCATTGTAAATAATACAATGAGTTGTGTTATAAAGCTCCAATGAGCAGTATGGGTGTCATGTTGTTATGTTGTCATGTTGGTTTTCTTTTCAGCAGATTGATCATTGTAAATATTGCAATGAGCTTAGTTATAAAGCTCCATGGGTAATATATTTGGTTTCAATGGCCCTGTTGTTTGTAGGTGTCATTGAACACCAAGGATGGTGCTCCCCTAAGGGGATGGGTTTGTAACAACCTCGGGTTTAAAATCCATGTCATAAAGTTAATAAAGGTAAAATTATAACCAAAGCCATGTGTGATGTAGGAAATGTTCTCTCTGCAGACAAAGACAACCCCTTTAGCCCTAGAGTGGGTCTAGTCATAGCAAAACAAAACAATAATGAATTTCCTTAAACAGTCATTGTCGAAAGAGCCTACCTCAAACCGATGTTCGATGGAGCTTTCGTTGTACCGCTTCAACTATCATTTCCTTCTCCTCGATGAGAAATTTACCTGAAACAACACAAGATAACAACAAAACACGTAACAAAAAACAACAATGATTTGTTTACTTATAGAGTAAAGGAACCATAAGCTATCAAGTATAGTTTACACAAGACATAGGACATCATCATCGATTGTATTAAAATGAATCAAAAGAAAAACTTACAACCAAGCCTTGACATCGCAAGCCTTCTCGAAGGGTCCAGTTGGTATGTTTCTTCAAGCATTCACTCTCAAAAGGATCTCCCAAATGAATAATAACTCTCTCTCTCTGTTATGTACCTAGGGGGGTAATATGGGGTACCGAGGGAGGTACCCAAGGTAATAATGTAATAATGGGATGGGCCATAGTAATAAATAAGGTGGTTAACCCATGTCATGTAAGGGACCACAAGTAGTTAATAATAATGTAATGGGCCCATGGTATTATTTGATGGTATGAGTAAACCATGGTATTGATGCATGGTATTGTATGTATGAGGCCTATATAGAGGCTAGAGACTCCACATGGAGGAAGATGAAGAGAAATAGTCTTGTATGAACAAGCACCTGGCTTGTGGAGTATTCTCCTTCCTTAAGGAGTGAATATATGGTGTTGCCCTACCTTAAGGGTTTGATAATAGAGAAGCATTTCTATCTATTTCTATATTGTTATTCTTGGGTTATTTCTATTATCATAATATTTCCAGTTTAGATATACAACAAGTGGTATCAGAGCACTTTCTTGGGCAAACCGTGGAGAAATTTTTTTTTTTATTTTTTGCAGGGATTTTTTTTTTTTTTTGGGTGGGAGTTTGCAGATCAGTCTTACGTTTTGTTCAAGTCAGAAATCTGATTGTAGATCTGTATTCCTTGTGAAAAAATAGCCGATTTCAAAAAAAAAAAATCGGTCAAATCGGAGTCCAGATGAAGGAGATATCGCTGATCTAAAAATCAGTAGGGTTGGAGACAATTTTTCGGGGCAGCAAATTTGCGGCGCAGATCTAGACCTCTTGGCACCAGATCTACACAATATAATTGTAGATCTAGATTCTTTGTGAAAAAATACCCAAATTCAAAAAAAAAAATCAGTTGAATCGGAGTCCGGATGAGGGAGATATCGCTGAATTAAAATCAACTCTTTTTGCAGAAATTTTAGGTGACGGCGGGAGAGTAGTAGCGCAGATCTGAAATTTCAAGTGCCTGGATCAAGATTTCTACCACATGGGCAGATGCAAAGTGGTTGTTTCATTTCTAAAAACAGGTTATAATAGAGATTCTGAGCAATATTGACGGATCTGTGACCATTTCAATTTTTCACCAATATTTTTGTAATGGCGGGCCTAGATTGGAATTCGAGGGACTTGTATAAATTTGACGGTTCTCACACGTCAACATGGCTAGCACAAATGGAGCAGTATTTCAGATTGAATCATATCCTAGATGATTGGACTAAGCTTAGGGAGGGGACCCGGTACTTGGACAATGAACGATGGCAATGGGCGTTATGGCATCAGCGTCGCAATGCACCTTTTGCGAGTTGGGCCCAATTTGCCAAAGCTCTTATAGAGTGCTTTGACCGTAAATCAAATCTTGTGGATAAGCACACACAGATAGACACACAGCCTAGCAAAGCTGTTATTTTTACAGGAAAGAAGGAAACCAAGGAA